>CP137675.1:30115306-30230312 GCA_037976565.1 Mesocentrotus franciscanus
ACTCTTTGTAAGACGGGGCCCAGAACTGGTCTTTATCTTTAAGGGCTGATATGGCACGGCATGTATGAATTATGGAAATGCAAAATATTATTTTATTCACACAGTGAAATAAGATCCCATTGTATATTCATATTTTTCAATACATTTCAATTATTATTATTAAAAAATAAAGATCCTGTGATAAAAATTATGTGTGTATCTTTGGCATGCAAGATACAATGGTCTTGCTCCAATGCTACAGGAGTAGTCCCTCCTTGCATAGAGAGAGTTGTTGGGTATAAAAGTAGGGTCTGAAATTCAGAACAGCTGGTAATCACAAGATTCCAAACTTAGCTAAAAATGATAAATGGGGAACTCTGGGCAAAGGATAAAAGCAGAGAATAAGAAGAAGAAAAAAAAATCATGCACCTCCCTTGTTCTATTGGCATACATGTACTTCCTTGTCTATTATTTTCTACTACATACTGTATTGTAGAAATGTATAAAACCCATTGTCCACTTTATTTGATTTTTCCTCTTTATGTTTTAAACCCTAATATCATATGACAAAGAACTTTAAGAAATGTTTATATTTGCATTTCTGCAATGTACTAATACAGCCTACTGCAGCCCATTCACTAAAACAATGCAATTCCATTGTCCAAAGCATCACTGATCCTATATATGCACCACGGGTCCCAGGCACAATTGCATGAACACCCAGCACAGGAAATGATAGAATGCAAGCCTAATAAGACATTTAATGAAACATGAAATGATGGCATCTATTTAGGACCAATGGCATATATAATATACATGTATATACGAATATTGGCATACAGTATAGTCCAATGGTGCATTGGACCAACAGAGTGTAATCAGAGCAACACCAAAGTGATAACAATTTTTATCATGTACACAAAATTCATTGATTTTTCTCACATTCCGGTGCAAACAACGAAAAAACTGCCTCTGGAGTGTGGGTTTTTGAAACGCCTGCCGAATTTTCACAGATTTTTGCAGTGTAAATCAATTTTTTTTTTGTCACAAGACTCCTCCGTGGTATGAGCAAACACGGACGTTTTTTAATGGGTTTTTCCAGTAGTGTATTAAAATGGCAGTCCAAAAATCAATGACTTTTCAAAATAGTGTTTGGGATGTGTAAATGGGTCTAAGGACAGATGATAAGAAATACTTACATTTGACATGCTGCCTGCTGCACATCTGCGATGGCTGTCACCGCATCAAACTCCAGATGGATGCCTCTTCTGTCACTCTCCTCCGTCACTCATGAGCCCAGCTCACTTCTCCTCTCCCACTCTCTGTCCGTCCCCTCTTCCTCTCTCCTACAGGTATCTCTCCTTCCTTATCTTCCTCTCCTCTCTCTCTAATCTTGCTCCCTGTCTCTGTGTCCTATGATGCTCCCGCCCCTGTTTCCCTGCAATGCACCTAGGATGCGCTCAACTTTCGGGCTTCCAGGCACAGCTTGTGATCATCGAACCAACCTGTGTTTGAGGAGAGAAATAAACAAGATGGAATTAGGTTGGAGGATGCGGTAGGCATGACAACAGCAACATTCACGTTTCTGATGAAGGTTTTTTTTTACACTGCCCGGCCTGTAATATTAAAATCTTTATCTATTTTTGTAAACACTGGAGTGCTTAGCGTGACTATTAGTGTGTTTTTAAGAATATTATTTGTGACTACATATTTTTTATGGCATGCAGCTACAGAAAAAGAATCCAGATCATATGACTGCACATAACATACATGTATTGAAGACAGGCCAACATGTTTCCTCTAACTGAAGTCCGAAAGAGATTGTCTAATTATGTACAGATCAGCACTATTAATTAAGTACAGATTGCGTGTATGTGTCCAATTAGACATCCAAATTCAAAGCTATTACAGACTGCTATGATAAATGTACTTGTGATTACATGATGTAATGTGTACAGTGTAGATATTAACATTTTATTACTATCCATGTGAACATATTTTAGTAATTAGTCACCAACAAGTTTCCCATGCCAAATTCCTGTACTTGAGACAGGACTTAACAATGATGTACAAAACATGTACATGTATTTTGGGGCTACATTTTCTCTAAAGATTGAAGTAAATGACCATTCAAAGAAAGGATATACACCTGTACATGTACATGTACTGTAAATGTACTTAAAACCATTACAAAATGTGTTGTGTATTTTCAGAACATAGGTAAACATGGATATTTAACATTTAAATCAGCCATCACAAAATAGCAAATCAACAATTTCAACCCTTTACGGTTAATATAAATTAAAAACAAACAATAAATGATGTACAAGAACATCCACCTCATGTGAACCCTCAGAAATCTAGCTGAAAATTTTCCAGAAGCCGGAAATCAATACATGAGCTGACCTCACTAACTTTGCGCATTGATTTTTGGCAAAGCAATATAATCGCTCATTACGGGACGGAGATATCGACAATTTATGACAGGCTGCTATCTCCCAGTAGGCTTAACCTCCCTCTCAATGCACATTATACTGCACTTGAACGTGAACTGCTTCTAATACAGACTAGTCATCTTATTAGCATCAATGGGCATATATGATTTCTAGTGTCAGTACCCGATCCACGTGTTTCTAGTATTCATATTATATGGGTCAATTGCATGGTTCTTTACCTCCACACTTTTACACATTAACATTCAGGGCTATGACTAAAATAAATACAAGTTTTAGACAGCACAATACAGTACATGTACATGTACATGTACAGTAATACAGAAAAAAGACACATACTGTAGTCTGTAGGTAATTGTAGGGAATTTTAATATGCTGTTTGGTATTTGACAAACATTGGCAGGGAAAAAGAACGATTCACCTTTCTCTTTTATACCATGTTCCATTTGAATTATATTCTCTATGTTTTAAAACATGCTTATAATTATATCCTTTTTCAAAGAGATTTGTGTAAAATTTAATTAAAAGAAATATCAAAATGAAATAAATATACTGCCATCATGACCACTACATCTTGCAAATACAGAAAAGGGTTTTGTATTACCAAAAGCCACATTTGTAACTGTAATTGTAGGATCTGAAGTACATGACTGACAAGAGAACGGATGGTTGTTGATTACTTGATATTAAAATACATACATGTACATACTAGCCTAGTACATACACATGTACATGTAGGTATGTGAAATATGTTTGCAAAACAAAACACTTTGAATTTGAAGTACAGTTCATGTCAGGTCCTTATGGAATTTAACAATTGATGTTGACAAAACTATCATGGCTTTTTGCAATGCCTCCTCTTACACATTCGTGTCTAGGCAATCCAACATTTTCTCCTGCGATAAATTGCTCTGCGTTCTGTTTTGTCAAAGACATACATGTAGGGCTATGGTTAGTTACTGTTGCAATAAGGCTTTAGGTTGTGTTTACAGGGTGTAGGTTTAGGATCAGCTTGATGGGCTTAGGTATTGTCACAACTGTGTTCGGTCCAGGGCTGAAGTGGTCGTTTCGATTAGTGTAACAATAGTAACATAGCCCCCGTTCTCACTCACTTTGAAAGTGGTCTTAGTTAGACCGCTCCAGAGGAACGGGTCTTGAGGAACGGTTTGCGAGCATTCACACTCCGAGCAGTTTTTTATGGCTCAAACCACTCCACGAGTCAAAGTGGTCTTGTTGCTATGGCAGCTCAGGTCAGCGGGTAAATTTTTCGCTGAATACTAAGCGTATGTACCGTACTACATGTTTCGCGCAACGTCACTAGACCACTTCCGCTCAAAGTACGCCCGCTCACACTCGCACGTTAGAGCGCTCCAAACCGCTCTTAATAAGACCCGTTCCTCAAGACCACCTCCCGAGGTGGTCTTCTGGAGCGGTCCAGAAGTCCACTTCCTGGACCACTTTGGCCGTTCTCACTCACCTAAGAACCGCTCCTGAGGAACGGGTCTTACAGTAGTTAGACCGCTCCAACGAAGTGAATGAGAACGGGGTCTAAGTCTCCATCATCATCAGAGCATGTGTGGTATCATACAACCTACATGTAAAGTGTATCTACAATGTACAATGTACACATACATTAAGATATTGGATAAAGATAGGAAACACACCAGCAAGCAATTAACTCTAATTGGACAATACATTTATAAGTCGAGCCTAATCAAGTCCCCACTATAGAACAAAATACAATCTATTTGTCAAGCATCAACGAGATTTGTAATTTTAAATGTTAGCAATGCTAAATGGTCCATTTCGATTGACAAAGGCTTGGGTAAATTGGAAAGGGAAGATAATGAGATCAAATGGATGTACATTCATAATGTACATCCAAACAACAGTTGTGTAGGTTTCTATTTGATGTTGTTTTGTTTTCTTTTTTATATGCTGGAATTGTTTTAAGACTTTTCCAGCAATATCCAATGCTGATGCATATTTTTCACTGCCTTTTGCGCTTCTTTTCAGCTGCTTTTTATCCCAAAGTTGACTATCACCTTTAATCTGGCTAGAGCCTGGCTATCTATCAGCTGCATACATGCACATGAATGTGTGAGAAAGTGATTCTATTTATAGTGGTTAACTCACAACCAGGAAGTATTGCACGAAGAGAGACAATTCAATCCAAGCAAATTGAGCACTCCTTTCCACTCCTGATCGTATAATCCAACACATTTCACTGCCTGCTCGAGGAAGGATGAAATAAGTGCCGAAACTGGAGATCTACATCAACTTGAAGTAACTTAGTGTGTGTACACTGTAGCTTAGATACTTGACAGGTCTTAAAAGTCTCCTGCCAAAAATGTATAAATAATGCATTTGTACTTTTGACTATGTACACATGCACACAGCACAGGGTGAACAGTTCTCTGTGAGGTCAAACTTTAAATTGTGCTATCTAGTATGGTGTAAAGAAATTAAATGTATCACAAACAATAACAAAATATTTGCCAATGCCCCCACCCCCTTCCTTTTTCAATGACATTGACTAGTCTGAATATTCTTTTTCTAAAACAAAAGAGATAAGATTCATCATTTGAGTGAACTTTCTTGTATTATACAAGTCAATAAAGTAAAAATTGATTACGGTGTGTCAAAATTTGCATTTAAAAAGGAATACAATTAAATAACCACAGCTCAGTCTTATATTACTGTACCCTTTACTGTATCCTTGCTTCCAGTCAATCACAAGTCCTACAATCAACAAAGTTGCGATTGGCTTAATTTAGTTATATACACTGTACATGTATGCTGAATACCAGGAGTTGTGATCTACATGTACATTAAAATCAAGTATAGAGATTGACATACTTTAAGTCAACTTAAGAATGAACCTACTTCTTTAATACAAAATTATCCATTGATATCCAAAAAAAAACAGTATGTAAGTATACAGCTTTTATTTCAGGTACAATATAACCATTCATGCAGATATCAAGTAAACACAATAGCATAAAATACCTTAAAGTCATTGTTGTATACAAATACTCGGTACACAAAAGCCCTTTTTTTGAATACCTTATAATGCAGTAAACCTTCATTAACTGGGCTAATTGGATACTTTGTGATTGATGGACCAAAAAGTTGCTCAGCCCTATTCATTGACTTACTAAAATTTGAAACTAGTATATACCGGTACAAACAAACATGTAGCTCAATCGAAATACAGTTTACCGGTACATGTACTCTGTAAAAGCATCATGCAGACTTTATACTTTATTTTTTAATCTCAAATCAGAACCTATGCTTCACACTTATCCCTGTTGATGGCATCTCATATTCAATGACATTATTTAAACAACTACTTACTTTTACTTTGTCATGTACTTTATATCTGGGGCCCGTCTTATAAAGAGTTGCTATTGATCCGAATCAATGGCGGATCATAGCAAGTCCTTAACAATCGCAAGCTTGCAGTCTCCTATCTCTTACCATTATACAGGTAGTTGTGGTTAATATCAACTCTTTATAAAAACGGGGCCATGGTCACAGCCTATTTGCAAAGGATCATTCTTCCTGGGTGAATCAAGAAGTAACATAGTTTCCTTATTGCATTTATCACACATTATGTACCCAGCTGAAGCAGCAGGCCTCAAATATCATGAAATGATAGGTTGGACAGGCACACCCTACAATAAACATAAGTATTCAGTTGTTACAAAAATAATAGTTCTACCCACATGTTCCTTAAAGTTTGTCCATTTGGAACAAATAAAATTTATATAGCATTTGGTTGGGCCAAACTACATGTATACTCAAAAGCATACATTGTACGTGACTTCATTATTGCCAGTTCCTTAATTATTACATGATGTACAGTAGCTTTAAACAAACCTCCCCCACCCCTAGTGACTAGCATAGTCCATCTTAACTTCAAATACCCGAGAGGAAAACAGCAGGCTGTTATACCATGTACAACCAGCTTTATTATCTACCATACATGTACATGTACAACCAGCTTTATTATCTACCATACATGTACATGAATTTACCTGTTCATCTGTATGAAGGATCTAGAATAGTAAGGTAAAGCAATTCCAAAGTGTTCCAATATGATAGCTGTAGACCCAGAAACTTTCACACGATAGAACTTTCACACGATAGAACTTTCAAGGACGCGCGATGCCTCAGTGGTAGAGCAATGGTCTCGTATTACCTGTAGGGACCAGATTTCGAAACCAAGTTGATGCGCTAGTGCCCTTTGGTTAGGCATTGATCCTCATTACCTAATCCCTCGGAGAGGTCGTAAATCTGTCAATCCACTAGTTGCTTACTTACAAGTAGGCTTACAAGCAGACACATGCTTTCTTTAATAGCAGTCAGGTAACACAAACAAACAAACAAAATTCAAAAAATTGGGGGGGGGGTGCAAAAAAAAACTTTAGATGCATGGTAAAAGATTACCTGGACCACTCACAAAATTATTTTTAAACATTTTGATTTTTATTATACTCTAAGCGGTTCAGCTAAATTGAATTCATCATGTGCATAGACAATTTTCAAATTTACAGAGCCCACTAAATGGGCATGTACTGTATGTGCACCTGTGTGATTCTGTATTATTCAGCTAAATCTTCTTCCTTTATATCACTGCATGGTTTCGCACTAAATTCATAGCCTCTGGTATTGACTCTGTAGTCCATACACAGTATCGGCCATTCACCAGCACCTTACACGTTTAGTTTCATATGTCTGTATTTACAGATAAGAAACTGGGAATACACTACAGGCAATAAGGAAGTAAAGAGTGAGAAGAACAGATTGTGCATGTGGTCACCAAAAGCCTTTCCCTGATCAAAGAGATATCACATCTCTTTGCCCTGATCAATTGAATGAGGCATTTCACTATGTATCATTACTGATTGCATCAAGAGTCCAATTACAGTGTAAGACCGGTACATGGTGTATGTCAATTTGTCATGACAAGATGATGAAGTATGATATTCCTCTGTCCATTTTTCCTTTTTTTAAATTGTACTATTACATGTACTGGTATTCTAGAAGTTGTATTTTATCTGTAAATTCTAGATGCATCAGCTTGTAGCTGAGATGTTTGAATATTTCCCAATAAACATTATTCATTCAATCCTTATCAATTAAAAACTAAAGTACATGTAGCTTTGAGAAAAAGAGAAAATGAGACATGGAATCTGCATTTTGGTTTGTTTGTTTTTATTTGTATTTGTTTGTTTGTTTTTGTCTCATTTTGTTTAATTTGAGTCTCTTTTCATTTTCTTCCTGATCCACAGATTATGATGTAATCAGTCAGTAACCCATACTGAAGAGGAAAAGAATCAGATAAATTACGCTAGGCACCCTAAAATGGCAGCAATATTATTTTTGGTTTTCTCTTACTTCCTTCAAGACTTCCTGTAAGTTAATATGTACATGTATCATACACTCCCCAGGGTGTGGAGCATGTGAACTACCATGTGTGGAATAGCAATTGAATCTAATGACAGGCATAATCATAATTGCAATGTAAAGCACTTAGGAACACAGCATTAATAAAGCGCTATACAGATGTGTTATAATTTAACAAATATAGAATATAGAAATATTCTGAGATAAAAAGTTTCATAATATTTTTTAATTCTATGAATAAAAACTGACATTGCTAATTGAGACATTTCACATGAGGTATTATATAGTTTTGAAACATCACAGAAAGTACGCTTTACTCTATAGAAAGATTACTTTGAGTACAGCCTGACTCCAAGTACATTACAGTATTCACTCCTACCACCCATCCTCTCCAACCGGCGCTATAGTTCTCCTTAGAACTATAAGCTAAGAAAGATAAACATCAGTCTTTTTCAAGACTAACAACAGTCCTTTTCAGGACTACACACCCAAGAAAGATTACCGAGAGTCCTTTTCAGGACTCCCCAATCCTCCCCCCTCTCTCACATGGTGCAACCGCAAGCCGACTGTACATGTATATTTACATTATGCTTGTTTGTAAACATTTCACAGCCATGAAAAGGTATTCTTGTGGCTGCAAAATCTGAGTGATGAGGAATTGAGGATTAGCATCAATGTATGTGACAAATTATAATTTGAAGGAATACAATGTACATGTATGTGCATGTTCATGTATACCGGTATCCATTTCTTCCTAATTACCGTACTAGAATGAATAATGATATATAATTCCTAAAAAAAGACAGCCTGTTGTCAACAAGGAATTTATATGACTGTAGGTTTTCCTGAGGGTACCACTGGTGTCAATCAGCAGGAAAGGCCACAAAAGTAATATTTTGCACATTACATTACAAGTTGTTATGAGGAACACATAACAGTACTACAGTACATGTACAGCGATGTATCACCAGGATAATTGCATACAAGTAGAGTGAGTCTAATACACGCACATTTTAATAAAAGTTCTACAAACTTCTACAGAAATCATAAAACCAATATGACTGTGGTCAACAATTTGTGTTATATCACGTATTATACAACACCTACCGGTAAGTAAATCCTTGTCATTTGATTGGAGGATTGTTGGTCACATGATATTCAATAGATATACTATTGCACGGGCATGCATTTTTGGTACTATTCGCCGTAGTACTATTCAACGAGCGTGCATTTTTGGTTATATGCAGACTGCGTACCTCTCTGCCCTGCGTGTATCCCATTGTTATATTAGCTGCGCGCATCTGATGCGAAGGCAATCTGAATGTAATCGAGAAGGCCTGACTCCAACTTTAATTTATCTTTAATATAAGGAGCAAGGCATAATTTGTTGAAAGATGTTGTATAAAAGTACAAATAATGAATGTTTTTCATTCGTTCAATAGTGCAAATATTTTCATTCGTTGAAAGATTAACATTAATTCTATTCAACTCGGCTGACACCTCGTTGAATAGAATGTTAATCTTTCAACTCATGAAAATACACTATTGAACTCATAAGCATTCATTATTTGTATACTGTACATACATGTATGATGTAGTAATATCATGTATGTAGTAACTCCCATCCCCAAAGGAAGATTAATTACAATGATAATCATTAAAATTGACTTTGAAACATACACTGTACAAAGGCAAATGCATAAAGGCAATCATTGCTTTTTTTAAAGTTTCATTTTCACTCACATTGTACCCCTGATGATTAGATTTTATGATTTGTTTGTTAGCTTGTTTTTTTGGGGGGGGATTCTTTTTTTCTTTTGTTCTTTATTGTCACTTACTTTGTTCTGATTGAATTTATTGGATCATATGCAGGGAGCTTCAGTGTCTGATGCTGGCTCAAGCCACTGGGTTTTTGATGAGCATCATTGACCAAGCATATTTGGCTGAAAACCATCGCTGCCAATTGCTATGTTATATCTCCTCTTTTTTTTTAGGGGGGGGGGTCTTTTTTTATGAAACAATAACAAAATGTACTTCCAGGATTATAATAAGAACTGAAAATAATTCTGGAACAAGGAATCCTACAATTGGATTAGCCTAAACATTCTCATGGCATCTTCTTTAGATTTTTCAGAATGAGCACATTTCACCACAAATATGATGGGGGGGGGGGGCCATAGCACTTTGTTTTCAAAGGCTGAAGTCCTCTAATTCAGTGTTTAATGATGGTTTCCTTTGTGTAATCTTGGTTCTACATTTTATAAAGATGACTAGTGGCCAGTGGGGAAGAATTATGACAAATGTCAATAACAACTTTGAACCATGACAAGATAATCCCTGATTCCTGACGCAACTTTTCCAAGCTAAACTGGGATGATGTGTAATACGAGTATGTGTTATGACGTGATCGTGCAGACTACAACACTACACATATTTAACACTATATTAACAGATGAATACAAATCTTGATTTTGCAGTTGACTAATAATGTGAACTGAATTTAACCTTGATTTAAACTATTGATAGTAAATCAATAGGACAAAAATTTCTATAACAATTTGGGGGCAAACAATATTCTTATTCCTCAAAAGTTTTGGGGCATGTACATGTACGAGTTGCATTGGCAGTGCCATTGCACGTAGATCTATTTTTGGGTGCGCTGAGCTCACTCCAGCAAAACATAGAGAGTCAATGCATGCGTATTGACCTCTAGCGCTGTACTACTGTACGTGCTAATAGGCAGCAATTGCACACATGAATAGTCGATACACACATTACACACAAATGAACACAATAAATATGATGTGGCTGATCGGCAAGTTTGACAGTAGACTCACAATTTGAATTTTTTAATTATTCTTTCTAACATTGGTAAGTTGAAAAGTTGTATTTTACTGCCATTTAGGTGTCATCAATTGTCAAGTACCGATTTTGAGTGAAATCAAATGAGTTTTGTACAGTGGTGTTTGAAATGTTGAGAATCAATAGCAAAGCTTTAATTATTACACAGCCAGGATAGTAATGCAGCTACATCATGTATGTGTGAGCTGAGCTGAGTACAGTAGCTTATTGACCCGTCACCCATGTAGATTTAGAACCTTTTGCCATACATGTAGAATATACAAGCTTATCTGAAATAAGGCATTACCTTGTAAATGTACTACTTGTAGTCTACATTTATTTCACTTTTCATAATTTCAATCTTCAATATTAATTATAATTTTCAAAAATTTGTTCACTAAGGTCAGAGAGGCCAGAGGCAGAGCACGTAGAACTTTAGCTTACATCGGCAATACAGCCAGCGCATGCGCATTGCGTTCCTCCCATCTCAGCTCATTTTCGTAGTTTGGCGCCTAGCCGAGCCGACATGGGCTCTTTAGTGTGGTCATCGCTGGCTCCCATAGGCTCTATGTTATAAGACATTAGTGCGAGGAGCTAGCTTTCGATTTCGAGTCAGAGGGCCAGACCAACAGACGCTAGACGAAGCCCAAGCCCAAGTCCAGACTCCAACTTCCAAGGACCATTTCTAAGCCAATTCCAAAGAAAACTTCCTCACAATGCGATAACAAATCACTTTTTGAGACTGACCTTCCGCAATGGTGAAGAATTAAATTTTGGAAATTTAGTCACGTAGTCTAGAGCTATAGTATAGAGCTAGATATCATAATAAAGCTAAAGGCACCCACTTTACAGCACAGAATATCGAGCACATGGGACCGGGCTATCCCTTTTCTACCTGATAGAGAAAATTACATTGCATGTTTCACGCTACTACTACCACAAAACAATATAAAAAACATGAAAATAATTCACATATTACTCAAAATACCGAAATATAATAATGATTTCAACTCTTACCTTCAGTATAAATTCTAAAAAGTGGATTTTGATTGAACTGAGAAGCCGGAAATATCATCAGCCCAAGATGTTGATCGATAACTGCGATCGGATACGGTGCTGTAATGTTCAGTGCATATCATATCAGTGACTAACAGCCATCCACAAATGGAATAAAATATCATTTGAAGAAAAAGAAGAAAAGAAAATAGCTGCTCTAAATTTTCCTGAAACCGAAAGGACCTTTCCTTGGATACTCCCCACTTCATTCGACAATAGCCCCAGCTACTTCTAGTTTTAGTATTGGAAAACTACCTCCTGTGATATTCAAGCATCCAAGATATGCTATATGGCTGGGACACACATCCGAAAATTCTCTGACGAGAACAAATATATCATTTATCATTATGTACTCAGCTGAAGCAGCAGGCCTCAAATATTATTATAGGTTGGGCAGACACACCCTAAACATTACAATAAACATAAGTATTCAATTGTTACAAAATATGGTAGTTCCACCGACACGTTTATCCATTTGGAACAGATGTATTATAGCATTTGGTTGGGTCAAACCAAACCCAATACAGTTTTAGTTGTCTCATCAAGTTTGTCTAAATTTGCTGCACGCCGCGGGCCGAGAGCACTGGGGCAAACTATAAAAAAGAATTGTGTACTTTCATTAAGATGTGCCAATTAAAGTATGCCAGGTTAGGTTGGCCAGGGTTGCATGAGTCACTGCGCCCCCACCCCACCCTCGCCTATGGATTTGCCACTCATTAAAGATACTTAGCCCCTCCCCTTGAAAACGTTATTTTGCAGAACTATGTTAATTGCTTCAATTTTCGCGGGGCAGCTAGATAATAATTTTTTACCCAGAACTTGTTTTTTGTGTACAAACGGGATACAGCTAGGGACCAGCAGATCACCCCTTTCCATTGAAAAAATGGAACCAGTGGCTCTATATAACTATAAGGCTTAGATTTAAATCACTCGGGGGGCAAACTCTCTCTCTCTCTCTCTCTCTCTCTCTCTCTCTCTCTCTCTCTCTCTCTCTCTCTCTCTCTCTCCTTCTCTCTTTCTATTCATCTATATCTCATGCACCATCTTTCCATCCAAATCAATATATCAGAGGGCTTTGGAAAAGCAATATGTGCTGAAAATTTTAAGTGTCTTACCCCCTCTACGATTAAGGTTTTATAATTTCCCTGTCCTTCGTTTCTCATATTTGTTGCCCCGCCCCCTCTTTCTCGAGATTTCGTTGTTTAATTACGACTCACTCTGTTGGGGCATTGAAAGCTTTTAAAACATTATTCAAAGATAATTTTGTCTTAATTTTTAAATAAATTGGAATGTACCATTTTTTTTCAGGATAAGATGACTAGCGGGAAAAAACCATGGATGATGAAAATTGAGAAGTTTTTGTATCTCTCTAAACGTGGCTTCCCAAGAGATTTGAAACTAAACTCAGTCTCATTAATATACGTTAGATAATATATTCAGTTTTCGTGAAGAAAAAAAAAATCACTGCGCATACCCTATATGTTGTAAGCAAAGCTCATTATCTATAACAGGATCATTATCTATAACAAGATCATTATCTATAACAAGATCATTATCTATAACAAGATCATTATCTATAACAAGATCATTATCTATAACAAGATCATCCTAATCATCACAAAATTACACAAATATTTACACACTTCGACAGTCTTCGTTTTATTCATCACAACTTTGCTTGTTACAACGCACTTCAAGAATTAACTTCACAAGCGCGAATTAAAATACACAAACATTTCACTGTCAACATGATACATACGACAGCAAAATCATGAAATTGAGCAGCATTCACTACTTTCCCGAAAAAACCCCACGAGATTCTTTTAACTAGATCGAATATAAAAAAATAAACATTTTCTGTTCAGTGTTATCACTGTACGATAATATTATGTAACTTCTATAACTTAATATTTACAGACAGGGGTGTAGCTATAGGGGACACTGGGGGCAAGTGACCTTCCAATCGAGTAGGAGGGGAAAAGGACGAGAAAAGGAGATCGCGGCCTGGAACAGAGTTCGCACTCCCCCTCTAATCAGCCTAAGATTTTTTCATTTCATTTTCTGAGTAAGACTGATGCCCCCTAATCATTCTAGTGCTCCCTCAATGGATGGACTCCGGCTAAGCCACTCTATATACAAAAAGAACAGTCTTTACCTGTTCCATTCATAAATTATTTCATTGTTCCCTAACTACATTTTATATTATCACTTACAGTGCTTACAGGGCAAGTCCACCCTGATATTATGTTGGTTTTAATAGAAGCAGAAAATTCGAGGAATATTTTGTTCAAATAAGAAAGTTATGAATTTTTGAAGGTGCAGTCAATCAATCAAATACAAATTGGCAACACTGTGACGTGTCTTGCGAGCTCCTCTCCAATTTGATATGTACATAAAAATACAGGAATAATTGTATATGGAAACATATTCTGATTATTTTAGTACAGAGCAAATGGTAGGGGGAACTCGCAAGATATACGTCACAGAGTTGTAAATTTGTGTTTGATTGATCACAACTTCAAAAATTCATAACTTTCTTATTTTTAATCGGAATTTGCCCGAACTTCCACTGACCTGCCCCTCTCATGTTTCTGCTTCTATTAAAAACCAACTTAATATCAGGGTGGACTTACCCTTTAATTTCAGATTTGAAGAAATGCTACAAATCATGAGCAATATTTACTTGATAATAATACACTTTAAGACGTTAGAACATAGACTGATATACAATTTTCATTCTTGTTATCATTTTCGATTTTTATCATCTCGTTCTTCATAAAGCCCGTGTCATAATCTGAATATGCAATGACACGTAATGGTTAATTTTTTTTCGTTTTGGTTGTTCATTACTCTTTATCTCTTTTATTATACTTTGTTCATATATACGGTTTCTTCATTTATTTATTTTCTGTTTGTTTGCATTATTTGGTTGATTTTTACTGATTGGATTTTCAGTTACTTTGTCGTAAAATTAGGTCCGACAACCACCCCCCTCCCCAATAAAATATGGTCTGAAAACACCCCTGCTTAATAAGATAATATCATTAATCCTTCCCGCTGTCTGGACACACTTAATGCATGCGTGACACCCATGGATGTTTGTATTGCTCATTAAATCCTATAATGATATTTACATCCCGCATGGAATCGTTAATTCGTTATGATACTTCACGCATCATCACGGATCGACACAATCACGTCCTGTATCATTTTGTCCTAACTAGGGATCTCATGGGGGAAGTGATTTTTCACTGAAGGATGCAGTTACCTAGCAACCCCTCTTCAATCAGCCTCGTGTGTTTCTTCGTTACGTCAACTTGCGAGAAACAGGAGAGCCGTCCTAACATTTTGAAAAGGGAGTTATCGGGATTGGGACTGTTGGATCCATGCAGTTGGCAGAAATATAATGTCTCCCGAACTATAGCAAATACAAATAAACCACTGTTTGTCAACATTTGCTAGCATACACTGACAAGTTCACTTGCTTTTCAGATTGGTGGCAAGTGTTAAACGGGGTCTTATAAATCCGTTGAATTTGCCAGCGGGTGTGGGTAGTTACTTAGTCAAATTAAAGATTTCAAAGAAAAGATTTCCTTATTTTTCTCCCTTTTCGGGATACACCCAAATACTATCAACATTCCCGCTAGATTTTTACATTTTCAATATTTTGCTTCGGCTTAGATTTTGTCCGTCACCGATAAATTTATCAGGGCTGAATCGCTAAATGTTCATGATCCAAGTTCCAAAGCAATAACATAACAACATTAGTTTTAGCGTTATCATAACTTACATGAAATAATATTAACTCATATCATCATGACAACATATACAATTCAGAGCACCATATAACTTGAAATCTACACCTGATGCATAAGGCTGGAATTTTCACACATGAGGTTCAACATAAACAGTTTTGTTTATAGAACTCAATAGTATAGATGAAAAAGATCGAACACAACCATTAAGCAGTTAAGGATAACAGTACATAATTACCAATTATACTTGTATCGAAAGTGATTCAAATGGAGTGATCTGGAATAATAGAAAAGAAAATCATAGACCAAACAATATACAGAATATTTACATTAAAATCGGAGGGAGACATATTGAGTCTCGCTTGCTGAAATCCGAATTGCCAGCATTAAAGGGGAAGTCCACCCTGATATTAAAGAGAAGGTTGAGTTCTGGGAAGAGGTTGAGTTCTGGGAAGAGGTGAAAAAGTTGTGAGCGTTATCATTGTATTATGCAAGTGTGGAAGAACATCAGAGAAAAAAAATGTTCACTGAAAAGCATGGCTCTTCAAATGCCTCAATTTCTAAATATGGCATGTAACATCGTAAAAATCGGGACGGATTTTTATGCCACATGTTCGTGTAGTCCCATATACATCTTTATGTGTACAGTGCTCGTAACTTTACCAAGACTGGGCCAAATTTCTTATCATTTTGATGATTCCAGAACCTTGCAGTACACACCAATACTTATATACTAGATGATCAACCTTTTCTGATCGATTCCACAACGTTTCTTTCACAATGCAATCGCATGACCAGAACTCAACTTTATCTTCAAGTTGGTTTTAAAAGATGCAGCACAATGAGATGAACTGGTCAGTGAAGTTTTAGCAAGTTCTGATTAAAAATTAGAAAGTTATGAAATTTTGAAGTTGCGATCAATCAAACTCTAATTGGCAACACTGTGACGTATCTTGCGAGGTCCTCTCCAATTTGCTCTGTACATCAAATTTTCATGAACTTTCATTTTCTTCGTTATTGATGACGGAATAGATTTTTTCCATACAGGGGTTGTATAGAAACACATTTGCAATAATTATAGTTAGGGTGCATGCATGATTGGACATTTTCTTGAGGGAAAATAGATATTTCTGTTTTTTTGTTAGTACATAGCAAATGGGAAGGGACATCGCAAGACTTCCCCCTTTAAGTGGTATAACTGCCACTTCATTGAGAAAGACAGAGAGAGAGAGAGAGAGAGAGAGGGGAGTGGAAGTAAAGCGAAGACCAAAGAAGAAAAGAACTTTAGTGAATCATTTACACAGGTTAAATATGGGAGGACGGTGGAACATTTAAGTGAGGCTATATACACAATGCAAGTAAATGGAACCATTGAGATAACTGTATTGATATAATGTGCAGAAATAAAGACCACGTCCAACATTTAACAATAGAGACAGCACAGTAAGTCAATTCATTTTAAGAGTGGTATACAATTGGCATCCGGAATCCGGATGTTAAAGTTAGAGATGAATGCAGAAGAGGCCTGGGAGATATAAAGACTAATGAACAGAGAAGCAGGGAGACAGACGGACAAAGAGGGAGGGTTCAAAGAGAAAAGAGATCGAGGCGAATGAGAAAGCTAAAGAGAGGCGTTGCGAGCACCTTTCCTCTTATATTCTGTTTTTTGGCGAACAAAATATATGTTACGATATTGTGGATTTAATATCGAACTTCAGTCATAATATTATAGTACTCCTCAAAATTGCAGTAGGGTGTAAATATCATTGGAAATAGCATTATTTTAACATATTCACGGATATCAAAAGAATAGTGACCTCGTGCATTTTGTCCAATAATCGGCCATGGCAAAGAACTTCTCAGTTGTCATTCATTTCAACGTTTCTTCCTTTCCAGGGGTGAGTTCTCTGTTGCGAATATGATTGGGGGAAAGGGTTTATGACAGGCAATGTAAACAAGGACATCAAACACAAGAGTTGACATTTCTACCCAAAAAAAATACGATTGCATGTCGTTTTTCTGAAGGTTCATAATTCCGAAGTTTCGTAGGCCTATATATTTCCGAAAATGAAATAGGGTTCATAATTCCAAAGGCTCAAAATTCCGAAAATGACAGTGACCACTGAATGATTTTTTTTAAAAGGAATTACGAATATTCGAAATATCGAATCCTATTTCATTTTTAGAATTATGAACTCTATTTCACTTTCGGAATTGTGAAGCAACTGGTATGGGAAATTTGTGTTTCGAATCATGCCTCCGGTAAAACAAAACTTCGGAAAAAACAATTGCCTCCCAAAATTAGATCGGCAGCTAGACTTTTGACACCGTGCCATTACTAACTGACGTATGAAAACAAGAAAAAGAACATGGGCGTTTTTCTTCATGCGATCAAATATTTTAAAGCGCATGCAGGATAACTCTTGCAAAATCTATCTACTTACACATCCACTTATAACTTAAAAACAGTAATTTGGACAATTCATATCTTCGGCTGAAAATTCAACAAAAAACATACGGGCAGATTTTTGCATTGCCACTATCGCTCAACATATTTTATATAAATATCCGTTTACCGAAAATGACAATATCATAGGCGAAGCGATGCTAAGTAAAATAAAAATTTGGCCATTTTCAAATTAGCCAGCACTGATATTTGGTGTTCACGGTGCACTAGAATATAGAAATTATCAAACACTGCTGATTCCGTCGACGACTTTAAAACGCAATTCTGTTTAGACATGTCAAAATTGCTTTCCAATGTTAACAGATATGACCTAACATGCCACAGACATGCATGCTGAGCATATTCACACTCTCATACATGTCTTATCTGGTTGTTGTTTCTCGTTTTCGTCTTCTCTCTTTCTCTTTGCAGCAAATAGGGACCCATGTGGTGATGCGCTTTAATGGCATAATTATTTAAGATCGCTTGATCATGCTGATATAATAATATGAAGTTAATGTTCAGGCACCGCGCCAAGGAGCGAACGTACCCATGGTAACGGTTCAGGAATGGCTGAAAGTCGGAAAGTCAGCATGCACCTGAGTACCTCTTTAAAGACAGGATGCTTACTGGCGTATATGAAAGGATTAATGGCACTATTAGCCACAAACATGATTCCTGCGTACCACGGGTACACCCCAAGGTTGTTAAGGGCCAGGGCGAATCCGTAGGGTATGATACAGAGGAAGAAAAAACATACAATGTAGAAGAGATTCTTAGTGATGTCGATCTCTCTCTTGGTGACTTTGATCTTGTGCCGATCCCCCGGTGCGCCTGTTTCCATGGCGCTAGCGTCGTTGTTGGTATGGTTTAAGCTATTCGCTGCCGCTGTGACTTGGTTGACTTTCCCCGATGGACCAGCTCGGCTACCATCAACGTGTTTCTTCATGACAGATACATGTAACCGAATAAAAATGTAAATCGTGATGTAAGATGTGGTTATGATCGTGGTTGCGATGAAGATGGTGATGGCAGCAAGGATTTCGTAGATGTGTGCACGTTCGTCTAATGTGTCCCACACGCATAGTCTGAAGTACGGATCGTAACCGAGTCTTCCAAACCCGACGAGTTGCGGAACAACGAATGCAAGAAGAGGGTAGACCCAAGATATGACTGCGTAGAGCACGTTGCGTTTCTTTGAGAATATCCTGGTGTATGTTCTCTTTGAGCGGGTGATGAGAGTGAAACGGTTTATAGCAATGAGAGCTAGAGAGACCCCGCAGGTAAGGGACAAGATGGCCGACCCACCGACCATTGCGCAAAGGCCACTCGCCAATGGCCATCCACGCTCGCTGAGGATCGCAACGGCTTGGAACGGCAGTCCGAGGCACGTGAGGAAATCGGATAAGCTGAGACTGACGACGAACACGTTGGTCGGTGTCTGAAGTCGTCGCGACATGGCGACGGCGATGACGACGAGGCTGTTGCCGGTTAACCCGATGCCGCCAATGATGCAGAAGAGGCAAGCCACGGCAGTCCTTTGTGCCTTGTGAGTAATGACAAGTTCTGTCGGAGGGATTTGTGTTGTATCGTTCATAGTGGAGAACCAGGTTATGATTTCAGTTGTAGCCATGGTTGCATGTTCAGCAAATCATTCTGAAATAAAGGACAAAAATGTTTGAACAAAAGTGTTTTTTTAATGACGGTCGAAATGAATGTTATTACATATAAAGTTTGATAGAGGAATATTGGGACATTTTTTCTTCTTCGAAGAACTGTTGATTCGATCATAATTATGCAGAGACTTCTCAGGTGCTCTTTTCCACCCTGTAAATGAATTAATGCTTACAATTACGTATCTACTCATACTATATCGGGTGCTAATGACTATCATCACCTCACATCCTCCAAATTAAAGTGTGTTTTTTCTTCCAACTTTTCCGAAATTCTTCTACGGTTGAACGATTGTAAATCTGGGCAAGCAAGACACAAGGAACTTCAGTATGATTCCAAAGGCACATTATAGTGTTCTTGACCTACCAAAGAAAAGTGAGGGTAATGCCTTCCTTTTTGGAAAATTGTGGTTTATGCACCTCCCGTTCTCGCCACCTGAATCTCGCCACCAGATTGTGAATCTGGGCAAGCAAGACACAAGGAACTTCAGTATGATTCCAAAGGCACATTATATTTATTGACCTACAAAAGAAAAGTGAGGGCAATGCCTTCCTTTTTGGAAAATTGTGGTTTATGCACCTCCCGTTCTCGCCACCTGAATCTAATCTCCTTTTAAACGTTTCCTTCGGTCACTCTCATCGAAGCTTACGTAATTTATTTCATCTCTTTTTAATCAGTGATGATTTGAACCGAATTGCTTAGACGAACCTTTTTTAAAGCAATAGCATTTCCTCTACTTATCGAGCCAGGTCACCTCTATTCCTCCTGACACTGAATGAAATCAATCTTACTTAATCTCCCTCCTTTTATGAGATGGGAGGGCGACCTTCGTAATTAAAACTGTGATTCGTCAGGTCATTGCAATAAGCAACTATTGTAAAGCTATAGGATACAAGGCAAATCTCAGTTCTCAGAGGTCAAACTGATGCAAAGAAATAAAGACAACGAGAGGGTTCATAATCAGGAGCTTCATCCGTCGTCTGATGTTTGAATATAGGCCTGTTGCATGATCAGTATTGCTATTGGAAAGACAATAATGCTTTATAGACAATCATTTTATGACCGGATTTGCGAGTAGCGTGTATTATTTTTCTAGTTGATTTATATTGTTGTACATGTTTTAGTTTGTTTATAGTTCATTCTCTATCACGGTTAACATTTGCAAACAAATTAATAAAAAACATCCTAGTACATAAATGTAATAATTGTCTTTTGGCTGGGATTTCTGGTATGGCTGGCTAATAATTTTCAGCTATGTTATCTTAGGGACGTTGCGCTTCAAACATTTTTTGTTTATGCACTGTTCCTACTATGTATTATATCTCGATGTAACCCACTGAGTTTTACTATCTGTAAACACTTATTTTAAATGGTGAATAAATAAAACAAACAAACAAACAAACAAGTCTATTGTATTTTGCCCCACCTGACGTTACCGATTACGTCAGAATGTTAGTCTGTATACCTTATAATGATACCGAGTTGATAACCCTGCTATTGGCTCGGATCAAATATAAAGGAAATTAACTTACGATAATCGATGTTAATAATTTTCAATACTCTATTACATTTTGTAGAATTTGAAAAAGAATAAAATACCTTGGATTTGGCCGGTTACCTTAACACATAATTAAGGTGTAAGCAAAAGCAACAGTTGCATATAGGGACCATAACAATTAAAGAATAATTGGAGGACGACGGATGAACATTGTGGAAATCGGGACAGAAACAGGTTAAGTAATTTACATATGGCATAGGCCTAAGTAATTTACATATGGCATAGGCCTACATGTAATTTATGAACCCAAAATGAATATCTGCTGGTTACTAAATTGAAAACTCTGAATTGGAGCGATGATGTATTTATAACATGATATCGTATGTCACTATGGTGATAGCCAGAACAAACAGTTTTTCCATGATTAGGACTTATTGGATGCACCACGTGCAAACAGAGTTTGCATACAAAAGATTAAATCAAAGTTGACAGACACTTTACAAAAATAATAATACTGTCGATCAATTAAAGGTCAGATATAGTTCTTGGCGAGGAACAAGAGAAAGAGAGAGAAGAGAGAGAGAGATAAATAAGAGGCGTAGGTCCTAGGTAAATATCACCCCAAATGACGAAATGAAAATAGCAACAAAAAGAAGAAAAAATGAAAGGAAGAACAAAGGTGATACCATGCACCCTTCCACGCCCTCTTTTACCTCTGGTATGGAAGGAAAATACGGTGCCCCCTCTCTATGGCAACGGAGCCCCCTCAACGGGGTTGATACACGCTACCCCCACTCGGCGTATTGCTAATATATTTACCATCCCAGGCATCCATTTTCAAACAGCAGGAACATGTCACAGGCAAACAGAATACTATGAGAAATGAAATGTCAGAGCATGGGAATAACTATTGTAAAAAAATTAAAAAATAAATAAATGATATTAATGATAATAATTAAAAAAAAAAAAGAATGGAAAATAGACTGAAGTAAAAATGACATTGTACAGCCTGACTTATTTAACATGTTTCAAATTCAAATTCAAAGGCATAAACTGTAGCAATGACAGTTTCAAACAATACAATAATTGTAGCAGCACCCTGAACTGTCAAAAGCTTTTTAGACTTCACTCACTTTATTTTTCGACCTTTTGACAAATGACGGGCTAGAGTATAATTATTGTGGTGTATATAACTGGGTCGCTGAAAAGCTGTTAATAGCTGCGAAATTAGAGTAAGAAAATTGCAATCTAACCACCATAAATTATGAATTCGTTGAAATGCCCAGCTATATAATTATTATACGCAGTATCATGACAGCCAAATGGTTTCTGGCATGTTCTTGTATCAACGCGCATTTAGAATCGATTGGAAGAGGCAAGATGAATTGCGAAGGAAGAAAATGTGGTTAATTATACGAGCGATAAAAATTAAAAAATAAACTAATATTGGATTGGCTCTGCGCTTTTTCTTCATTTCTACAACCATTTTTTAATTTGTTTCTCATTTTATTGACTAGGTGCGTGTTGAACCTAACAAAGCAGGGTCACCTTTAATCATGCTTGTATTTAAGAACCGTTTTCAGAATTTCAGTTTCAGGAGGGATTGTCGATTCTGAAGATTTTAGTAATGTTTAGGGGCAAAAGTATTGGTCGAAATCATGCATCGTATGGGATATTCTTCAATTCAATTCTCGGTACATGTAACGTTTATTTTCTCCCAGAATTTATATTTCTTTTTCATGTTGTAACCGAATACCCAATATAATGTATGAATAGAGACATTTAAAAATTCAGACCGTAGCAAAACAAGGGAGAGAGGCGAAAATCCCATTCAGCATAAGCTTGTGTCGTGTAAAAAAAAAGGATATAAAAAAGGTAGAGAAGAAGGCCGAAGGAACTGAGAAAAAAGGACCAAATAAATTAGAGTAAAGACTTAAAGAAGCGTACTGCAACAATTCCATAATGTTGATATTGCGATTATGGGAGGGTATTGCTCCTGATACAACTCTCTGTTCATCCATTTTAGATACATTGCAGACATTACGATGGACATCATACATGAAACCACTATTTATTTGCGCTTATAAACCGTCTGAAAATGAATTTGGCAATATTTTCATTTATTTATTCAACGATAATCAAATTTATTATTCATTTATTTGCCCAATTCCAAAGCCGGGTTACAGGCCTGGGTTGGCTTGACAAGCGATGTAGCAAATCGTGTTCCCATTTTTTTTTCTTCTCCGCTTTCTTCTTAGTTTTCTTTTCTTCTCTTTTCTTCTCTTCTTCTTCTTCTCAAGAGAAATTTCTTTTATAAAATTACTTTGGAATAACGTCGATTTCGTGAAAACCAAATATTAAAAACCGCTAGACTTTGTAATTTCATATTAAAATAGTTGTTGCTATTTTTAATAGAAGTGTCTTTCTTCCTTACTTGCTCGCAACAGTACGTTACAATTTAAAGCGCAGAGAAGCGTAGTATTAAGTGCTATACAAATGTGATTATAACTATTATTTAGAAAGATATATAATATTATATTATATTATAAAAAATATTTGGGCAACGAGGTCTCCAAATGTCCTTTATCAGCGAGGTGCCAGAATATATCTTATATCTTATATTTCGAAATTATATTTTTACCACGCTCGTTCGCTTTACTCACTTGCAACATTTGGAAACAGGGTAATTCTGGGCAAATGAGATGACCGATCATATCCTCATATTAGTGTATCGAGGTGACCGAATTATAATGTGTATGATTTTTGTAGTCATGTATATTCGGCGGCGAGGTGCCCGCATATAATATTTTATATATTACCCGGTGTGTTGATTACAACTTTTGTTTGTTACCATATTAAAATTTGTCCCTTTTTGCTCGCTCGCTTCGATCCCTCGCAAAATTTAGGGGAGGGGAATTGCCCGTACGTGTGTATAATGGCACTTGACGAATGCCAGGGTGATGCAAAATGCATCTTCTGTTGTGGTGATGCGAAACTTTTTATTTCTTAAAGTGCCTGTTCAAAGAAAATCACAAATATGGCAAATAACGTATCACTAGAAACTGGTACGCTAACAGATGGCCATCGTACAAGTTTTAGGTCAACTACATATCGGGTGATTTATACAAATACAAATAAAGCCACCTCCATAGCATCTGGGATATGCGAGAGATTCGCCAGAAAAATAACGATGTTTTAATGCCGTCACAATATGAACCAAATGTTTCCAAGCATTGAATTTTGATAACCTTGTCCAATCAAAGTTTCACCTTTGCAATAATGACAATAAAGTTAGTTTTTAAAATCAATGAACCTTCTCTTTAAAAACGTGCCGTGACTTTAAACAAAAATTGAAATCGCTGTTGTAATGAATCTCGACTGAATTACAGTCCCGATCCATTCGTTGTAACAAAATAGTGTTCATAGCACGATCGCAAAAAAACATCTAAATATCAATCTGTGGCAATTTCAGTGCCCTTGTCCATCACCAACTGAATTGTGCGAATTTGATAACAACTTATCACGTCATCCAAACATGATTTATATAGGCAATATACAATAGAGTCGATTTCTTAAGCCCTTGCCATTGTGTTCACGTCGCTCTAAGCAACACGTTCTGACATATGAAAGGGTGGACAGCATAACAACATCTCCTGTAGTTGATTAGCGAGTCAAACTATAACGAATGTAACCTGTGGCGGAATTAGTGGCGCAACCGGCTCGTGCCGACCCCCCTGAAAACACAATTAGCATACCTTACTCAATAACACTTCTTAAATTGTGTGTGGTTTTCGGTCTTGTGTCCTCTTTTTACACAAAATTCTGGATCCATCTTGAAATATGTGAAACACACCGTTAGTAAAAAGTTAAACAATAAAATGCTCTCTCAATAGACCGGTTGACTAACATGTTAACATTTATGGATGTTTCTTTCCTGGAGACCTAGTGACGAGTTTTTTAATTGTGTACCTAGTTTCATCCGCGCTCAGAGAACCGAGTTTCATCCTGAATGTTTGATGACATGAAGGACATTACTTGATGCGAATTACAGTTATTGAATACGTTAATGGACGCTTGCAACATGAAGGACACTACCCGATACGAATCACAATTATCTAATACATTAATGGAAGTTTGCAACAGTATAGTATGATGAAGTTGCTTTTTTCACGTTCACAACGCATGATGAATTTCTCTTTTGGTGCCTTTATTTTGTGCAATATAATAATATATTTAGAATACCCCTACCAATAGGGTTCATTGTACGTGGACGAACGAAGCGTGGGGAAAGGGATAGGATAAAATAATCTTAGGGTTAGGATTAGAGATAGAATTAGCTAAGAAACCGAAGTCTGTGGTTGTCTTGGCTTCATTAGTGAATCGTTGGTCAAAGCAATGGACATATGGTCAACGTGTCTGGTTGGGGTATTATAAAGTCTTTCCAAAGTAGGTCTACTTTTCTTGAAATACTGGCAGTTGGTATAGTTACGCTACTATCATCAAAGACACGATGAAAAACTCTTATGATCTTTGTAAAAATATTGGTTGGACGCGAATTGAACACAAGACTGTATAGACTTCGGAGAAATCAACTATAGGGCAATTTCAGGAGCAACTTTAGGATACCCCACCACAAAAATTGACCAGACGTTCGTATGTTACAGGCTTCGTTTAACAATAGGGACTTTTAGATTGTACACGACGAGAACGTGGACTGCCACGGTGACATCCTTTTAAGGTAATGTGACGTCTTTTTAAGGCACTGCCGGGCACGGGCCAGTGCCTTGAAAGAATGGCACACGTGGCAGTCCACTATGTCGACGTGCAAATCTAAAAGTCCCTACTGTTAAATCTGAGATGCATGACCCTACGTGTTATCAGTGGCTGTGATATGGTGTAATATTGAAGCCCTAAAGGTATTGCTCTTCAAAATGGTTATGAAGTGCCTCAAAAAAGGAAAAATCTTTGAGTGACCGGTTTTACCATACTCATTTTCCCCAATAGACTGTAGTGTTATAAAAACCGTTAGGAAAACGAAAAATGAAATTTAGATTTCCAATCATAAATATCTTGATATTAATCAGACAGGCGATCGGCTTGTAAAAGTCATGGGATTCCTGACTGACCTAAAGGTTTATAATTATGATTGCAGCATGGGCTATAAATCCAGGATTTTGTTTCAGAATCTGAGGCAATGTTACCGAGTCACTTTAACTAACGCTTCACCAATGAAGCTGAATCTGAAGACTTAAGTTTCCCAGGTAACACTAACCCCAATCCTAACCCTAACCTAACCCTACCCCTATCCCAACTGGCTAACTCTAACCCTAGGTCTTGGGCGTTTATGTACATAAACCCTATTGGTGGGGTATTCCAAAGTTGAGCCCAATTCCAATACTATTGTCATGATTGTATAGCACATATAAATTATATTCGGATTACGTAATACGTTATTGACATATTCGCACATTTCGGTATAGGTGATCGACAAGGCTATTGAAATTACCTTATTATGTTGATTTTCTGAAAGCGTCCTAGGATCCAGACTGAACAATTTTTTAAAAATATTTTGGAACATTCTGAAAGATTTATTGCAGTAGGATTTATTCTTTCGATTCATCAATTTTGCTTTGGAATGTATGGCCAAAAAAAACCCCATAAAAAACATCCCAGAATTGGCAAGCAAAATTAATTTTCAAGCAAAAGAATAATTAAGGGGTAATGAATGTTTATTTTCAATAAGCAACACGGATTTAACTCATACTACTGTACGAATAGTCCCATAATCACAGTTATCAGTATCTCTAGCGGAGTAAATTAATAAAATGAAATTCGTACCACTTTTTGTTTGGAAACGTTCCAAAAAATGTGTAATTAAAATGAATTGATGCAATAACATTCTCTAGGCTACACAATTATTTTAAAGGCTTATTTTAAAATTCAGTAAACTATTTAAAATAAAGCGGGGTACGTCATGCTGATTTAGATATTGATATCACTGATCAATCACAAATTTAGTACTTCTGTTCTGCTTTTCAATCGCGTTATTTCCTTCTCCATTCCATGACCATTAGCATTGATAGTAATTTGATCGATGAAATGTATTCTGTTGACAATATCAAATTTTCGCGAAGGCTGTATTATAGTCAGTCTAGAAAGTAGTTTGGGTGTACATACTAATGTTAAAGGTAAAGACCAGTTTTGGAAACGCCGCTCTCTCAAAAGATGAAATGGAAGCTCTCATTACCAATCATGTGAAAGAATATGTTTTGACTAATACGTGATGATACAAATTTAATTTGCCGGGAAACCGCCTACTAATTGATATATTAATTGGTGGTGCCAGGTAAAAATGTCAGAGGTAAAAATGTCAGAGGTAAAAATGTCAGAGGTAAAAATGTCAGAAGAAAAAATGTCAGAGGTAAAAATGTCAGAGGTAAAAATGTCAGAGGTAAAAATGTCAGAGGAAAAAATGTCAGAGGTAAAAATGGCAGAGGTAAAAATGTCAGAGGTAAAAATGTCAGAGGTAAAAATGTCAGAGGTAAAAATGTCAGAGGTAAAAATGTCAGAGGTAAAAATGTCAGAAGAAAAAATGTCAGAGGTAAAAATGTCAGAGGTAAAAATGTCAGAGGTAAAATTGTCAGAGGTTAAAAAGATCAGAGGTAAAAATGTCAGAGGTAAAAATGTCAGAGGTAAAAATGTCAGAGGTAAAAATGTCAGAAGAAAAAATGTCAGAGGTAAAAATGTCAGAGGAAAAAAATGTCAGAGGTAAAATTGTCAGAGGTAAAAATGTCAGAGGTAAAAATGTCGGAGGTAAAAATGTCAGAGATACAAAAAAAATGTTAGGTACAAAAAAAAATGCAGGGGTAAAAATTGGTGCCGTCATAATATCTCAGCATTTTATCACACAAAATGTCGAGACGTAAGCTACTGGGCTAGTCTATTATTTTTATAAATGACTGTGTATTGTACTTCGTACATGTCCTGAGGATAATACAATGTGGAAAGTATATTTGAAACTTATATTTTTTGATCAGGTTTGCATATATTAATTTCTATCACTTTTCGATATTTTAAATTGGTTGATGTTTTAATGTTTATTTGGTTTTGAGGAAGTAGGCCTAAGTACATAGAATATTAAGATTGAATGAGATAAAACAGGGGATCAGTTATAAAGATCGCACAGATATTCCACAAATTCAGTAATTAGACCCATCTTCATGTCCATCCCAGCAAAGACTGTTATTACAAGAAAACATTAATAAAAAGACACGGATGCTTTGTCCCCCTCATCAATACTTTATTACAAAAGTTTAACAAACAATATCAAAGCTTCGCTTGAAGAATGTCAGATAGTAGGCCTACAAGTGGTAAACGTTGAGACATAATTATCTACCCAGGTATTTTGTCATGTGCTTTCGACCATAAAACACTGTGTAATTTTATATAAAAAAGTCATGTTTGTGATTAAGAAACGTGGGAGAAATACAGTTTAAGTCCCTCAATTTCAACTGTTTTTTCTGCCAAATTCATGATGCATTTTGTTTAATGTGTAGACTTGTACCAATATGTACCTGTTGGAAACTGTCGTATACATTGTATGCCAGCACACCTTTTTATAAATCCTGCACCAAATATCCTTCAAACAATATTATCACGTATACAAGCAGTATCATGATGCTATAAATGTGTACAGTAAAACTATGTTTCTATGCCAGCACACCTTTTTATAAATCCTGCACCAAATATCCTTCAAACAATATTATCATGTATACAAGCAGTATCATGATGCTATAAATGTGTACAGTAAAACTATGTTTCTATGCCAGTACACCTTTTTATAAATCCTGCACCAAATATCCTTCAAACAACATTATTATGTATACAAGCAGTATCATGATGCTATAAATGTGTACAGTAAAACTATGTTTCTGATATATTACTCATGAATAAATATTTGTCAATTTCACAATTTTGTTGATTTGATTGATCTCTCACAGCAAATCATTATAGAACGATGTAGCTTAAACAGAACCTCTGCAAAGCGCGCGCTTATCTGGAATGTGATGGTGCTGTTAGCATTAGATGTAACATGGGCGGTTTTCTGCTTTGTATCAGAGTATCAAAGCTGCTTATTGATGTTCTCCCAGACTATTTATACCGCAATATTGATCGACGATCAACTCTTTGCAAAGTGCGCGCTTCGATCTCTGGAATGTGATGGTGCGGTTCAGGGGCGGATCCAGCCGGCGGCAAGGGAGGGGGCCTAAAAAGGGGCCCACTTCGTGCGAAAATTTGAAAATCGTGCCGGTCGATTTTTCGCTCAGTGGGGTAGTGAGCAAAAAAATTTGGCACCCGAAAAATTTCCCACCGGAAGGTAATTTTTTCTGCCACCCTTGGGCGCCAGGAGGGCCCAACTTCTTTTTTTTTCAAAAAAAGGGTGTTTTTACCTGTTTTTTTTTTCTAGGGGAGGGGCCCCCCCTGGATCCGCCACTGGTGCGGTTAGCATTAGATGTAACATGGGCGGCTTTCTGCTTTGTATCAAAGTATCAAAGTATCAAGCCCACAAGAAAGTGAAATTGTTGGAAATATGCATTTATAGGAAATTACATTTTATAATAGTCATTGCCACGCTCTTAAAATGTCCATCAATCTTCAGAAGGGACGGTGAAGTGGGGGGGTGGAGGACTCACAGCGTGATATCTTATCCTCTTTTTGGGGCTGTGATGACTTTTCTTTTATTTAATGATTACACCATCGAGCCACAACTCGGCCTATAATTCATGGCCAAACTACTCGATTTTAGACATTCTTTTTTCCAGAAGTTTGCTCAGTGTATCAGTATCACTTGCTTAGACAAAGGCATATGAGGGGGAGGCAGCCGGGTCAATATGCCCCCAAAAGAAGGATACACCCCCTCCCCGTCTCCCCTCGGCAATAATCGGGCAAAAATTCACAATTTCGGGCAGAAAGGTAAATAAAAGTTAAAGAAAGAAGAAAATAAAGCAGCGCTGAAATTAATGATTTACCTTCGTTATATCTTTTCGATAAGCCAAATAAACAACATTACCAATATTCAACCTGTAACATGTTTTTTTATATTTTTTTACCTCTAACATTTTTACCTCTGACATTTTTACCTCTGACATTTTTTCCTCTGACATTTTTACCTCTGACATTTTTTCCCCTGACATTTTTACCTCTGACATTTTTTTCCTCTGACATTTTTTCCTATGACATTTTTACCTCCGACATTTTTTCCTCTGACATTTTTACCTCCGACATTTTTTCCTCTGACATTTTTACCTCTGACATTTTTACACCGAGCCGATTCCAGAACCTTGCAGTACACACCAATACTTATATGCTAGATGATCAACCTTTTCTGGACGATTCCACAACGTTTCTTTCACAATGCAATCGCATGACCAGAACTGGCCTTATCTTTAACGTATTTATTATACAGTCAAATGCAAAAATATATATATAATACCATGTAAGTGATAGCAAGCAATAGACGCATGCAATCCGTTTTTATCGGAAAATTGAATACAAATTTGTTTGTTTCTTTAACTGTTTTTCCCCTTGCTTGCCTGATTTGTTAACTTGTTTGAAATAATTTACGTATGATTTACGTATGATTTACGTCAGTACTTCGCTCTAAAACTCTGATGCACTGAAATAATTATAATTTCTGCCTGGTAGAACCGTATACGGCGGTAATACGTTTAAAGAACTCGTTCATCAATGAATATAGAACGTGTTCTGTCAGATTAACATGACACAATAACAGGATAAACTGATCTAAATTCGTTTGTTTTGGTTGAAATCTGGAACGCGGAGACTGGTTCGTGACTCTCATAATCACGTATCCAATTAAGCCACGGCACGAGGACATTCGATGTATATTTAATATGAATTTTAGTACTCCTGTAGAGAAATGACTGACAAGCTGGCGGAACTTGTCTGCATGAGGTCAGTTTGAACAGTTTCAATTCAAATATGAAATATGATTTGCTACTGTTATGTATTGTTATAATGACAACAAAAATTGTAGGTATTATTGTATTATTATAAACAGAATATCATGCATTGTGTCAGTGTGAAGAAAAATCACACCAAATAGAGGATATGATTTGCAATTGCTCTGTATTATCATAATGTAATGCCTGTTTTACTGACAGATGGCTACAAATTGGTATCTAGTCACGTTATACACATTGTCGGAGACTCGGAGGGGAGGGGCGTTATTATAGGGATATACCTTTTTACATGGTATGAACGGTTTGCATAATTGTATCGCGATACTGAAAAGCTGGCATTCCAAAGCACAGAAAGACATAGGTACGCTCGTGAGTACAATAAACATCTTGAGGGCCTACTCCAGCGGACAGACCGTTATTTTCTGTACACTGCCATATCACTAAGATTATAATATTATCATTATAAATATTATTTTTTTAACTTAATTTATCTCCCGACTTTATATCATTCATTATCGTTGATTTTTTGGAGTCGGTGTGGAGTTGGATTGGCGGTGGAATTGAGTTTTAAAGGGCAATCCAAATCTTGTAGCAGGTTTGTTTGTACGAAAGTAGCAGAATATGATACAAAGAATGTCGACAGAAATCGGACCAATAAGAAGAAAGTTATGAATGTTTGAAATATGAGATCTTCTTCTTCTTCTTCTTCTTGATTTCCTCCAGGTTGGAGAACTGCGGAGTTGTATCCTTCGCAGATTGGTCAATTGAGAATAGACAGACAATATAACAGTAGGGGTACGTAAGAGTAGGAGATCACAATATGTGCTAATGACAGCTTATGCAGGAGCTTCTTTGTTCACATAAGATCGTTTCAAGTGCATTTCCAGGATGAACTTTAGGGATGCGGCATGGTAATCCAGGGCCTGGGCAGTTATTGTTGACTCCTAGGAGGATGAGATTTGTGGTGACGTCGACCACGATGTGGGAAGGAACTAAGTCTAATATGCGTATCTCAAATTGGCAGTTTGGTCAGTGGATTGTGATGTAGTCGCGGATAACTCTACATATCGTTTGCAAAAATATAATTGATTTCTGTTTTTTTCTCCCAAGTGCCTTCTCCCTTGGGGGACTACTCAAAATATAATGAATAGCATATTACTGTAGGTTCTCTAAGAATTATAGACCCCTTGAGTCATACAGTTTTGAAAAATTGAAAATTTGGGTCATTTTGTGTGTTGGAACAAATGGGAAAGTTGTCCGCCACTACGTCACAGAGACATTACTGTACGAGCCAATTTGAAGAGCCCATAATTAGAGTGATTAAAACCTTCAAAAATTCATAACTTTCTCCCTTTTTTGTCCGATTTTATTCAAACTTTCACCAGTCTACTTCTCTGATTGTTCTGCTTTCCACTAGAGTAGTTTGCTATCAAGGGGGTTGGATTTCCCCTTAAATGGATCTCTGTAATAATTCTAAATGAAACAGAGGAACAGACCTAGGGATGTCATCTCACAGCGCTTTGTATCCAGTCATGTAAAAGGTTGTATAAACACTATTATAATTAGTATCTAAAGGGATATCAATATACATTATCATTGTAGTCAGTCCCCATTAGTCTCTTTCAAATAATGCACGGTTGCTATGGCAATAACTGTCGTCCGAAAGCTCGTTACTATTTGTTTTGTATTTTACGATGGGTGCGGCTTTATTCCTTTAGGCCTAATTAGAATTACATGTTCATAATTCTGATTGATTATTCTAATCCCATTTTACAACATGGAACCTACGGTCCCCCAAATAGATGGCATTTCCATATCGCCCACCTCATCGCGATTAATATATTATCATGATTCCTCTCTAATTATATATTTTCCTAGTTTTACGTAGTCTTCACGATTGTATTTTTCACCACGCTCGATAGAACAGAACGAATGATATGTTTTCCTGTCAGCGATCGAGCGAAACAAGTGAGGAAAGAGGTGTTATATTTATTTGTTACAGTCAGGGGTGATGCATTATAATTATATACACTGACAGCATCTACACGGCATCAAACATAATTTTTGTAGTATTTAAAGCTTCTACCAACCTTGAATTTTGTGGGCAAGCTTTCGTCCACTCCTGTGGACTTTCTAAGTGATCAGTCACACGTTTTCTCAGCGCTGCCTGGTGTCCTGCGATCACTGGACAATGATGCACTACAGAGTGAATTCCATATTGACAAGGCGCTTATGGCATGTGGAAACCCAGCATGGATGAGACAAAGAGCGAAAGACAGAATAAGAACTTAGACCCCCAAAAAAAAAAGGAAAAGGAAGAAGTTAACAACAGAGTAGTCCTTCCTTTTGATAACACCATATTCTCTCGCTTGCAACGAGCATTCCAAGACAAGGATATATTAGTGTTGCCTTCAGAAGCCCTAACACACTAAGAAGTGGGTTGGTCCATCCAAAAGACCAAATTCCAAGAGAGGAAAAGACAGGCATTGTGTACAAGATTACTTGCACTTATTGTAACAATTCTTATGTTGAGGAAACTGGCAGAACTCTTAATGAGCGATTAAAAGAACACAAAAGAGCCCTCAGATTGAGTAACCCATCCCATTCAGATTTAGCTGAACACGCCCTCAACACAGGACATAATATTGGATGGGACGATGCTTATTGACTTTGAAAGCAACTTCTGGTCAAGAAAGGTGAAAGAGTCAATATGGATTAAGAGGATTAAGCCTACACTAAACAGGGACTCTGGATACCTATTGTCACCTATATTTGGTCCAGTGATCGCAAGACACCAGACAGCGCTGAGAAAACGTGTGACTGATCACTAATTAGCTTGAGAAAGTCCACAGGAGTGGACGAAAGCTTGCCCACCAAAATTCAAGGTTAGCAGAAGCTTTAAAAACTACATTATATGATTATCCCCAACCGATGAAAGTTTTCTGTATCATAATTTTTATGTTTTTTTTTGTGTGTGTTTTGGTCATTTGTTTATTTTTGTGTGTTTGTCTTTACTAAAATATTCTTTGACGGCCCCCATCAACAAGATACTGTGTCTAATTCGCAGATCTTTTATAAACATTGATGAGGAAACCCTTAAACTTCTCTTCAAAGGACTTATTAGACCAATCCTGGAATACAGTCAATCAGCATGGTCACCATATATGCTAGGAGATCAGAGAAGACTTGAAACAATACAGAGAAGAGCCACTAAGATGGTACCAAGCCTGAAGAACTTGCCTTACCTAGAACGACTGAGAAAACTGAAGTTGCCATCCCTTGTCCATCGCAGAAGGAGAGGAGACATGATCGAAGTCTATAAGTATTTGCATGACTTATACAATGCTGGTGCAGAATTCCTACATCTACAGAGGAGAAAGAACGAGAGGCCATTCACTAAAGCTGGAAAAATCATTCACACGCCTGGATGTAAGAAAATTCTTCTTCTCTCACAGAGTGGTGGACTCGTGGAATGATCTACGAGAAGAGGTAGTTTCAGCTCTTTCAGTAAACTCCTTCAAAAACAGGCTAGACAAACACTGGAAGAATCTACCTACCGTCTTTGACCCCGAAGGAGAGAAATCTTTGACCCCGAATTAAGTAGTGAATTTCCCAAATTGAGAACTGATTCTGCTCCATACACACACATCACTATCCAGTTTAAACCATATATGTATGAAAGATAGATGCTCACTTCATAAGTCTAATGCCCGAAGAGAGATGGAAATGATTTTAACCAATGATCGATGAACAGGCATTGCCCTACAAGCATCGATGGACTAAAGTAAAGTAAGTAAGTAAATCTTCTATAGGGCCGGATGCGGCCTTTGGGCAGCTGGGCCTTAGCGTAAGAACCGGAGCAGCTATTTAGGCGTGACACTCGATCACTTGACTTGTCGAAGTAAGATTTTTCTTTTTTGGATCAGGAGGAATATTATACATTGTAGATCGAGACAAGATAATTCTTCCTAATTTAATCAGACAAATTTACACATGCGAGACGGCAGGGTAGTCAGTTCTTTTACACTTTCATAATAATATTGAGTGGGGCGAAACTCTGTCCATCGAATGTGCTGACGAATTGAATTGGAACAGGCAACACCTTCTTCTTCTTTGCTTGGCTTCCTCCAGTTTGGAGAACTGCAGTTGGTGCAGGTGTTGGTAGTACACTACACATATACACCGTACAGCCCTTGAGACCAACAGCAAACGAGACCGATGGTCCACGAGCCTGACAGTACACTATAGACCGACAAGGGCAATCCAAGCAATAAGCGGGGAATAAAAACAGACCGATTGTCAGTTTGTGGGCCTTTTGTTACTTGAGGGTCTACGAGACCGACAGCCCACGAGCTTGTCAGTCTCATGGGCGATGTGACAACTTTTTTTTTGTTTTTGAATACTACGTCCACACTTGCCAGCATATTCTTTCCCTAAGTGCGCTGACAACATTAATTTCTAACTATCTATTGGTGGGAATTATTCCCGCCCACATCTCTCCTATCCAGGGTACACACCGTTGAAGCAGCGAATCAACGTCGTCCATGGATCAAAATGGAAACCTACAGGGAGGGAAATGCATTAGATTTATGCATTAGATTTGTGCAACGGTTACGGGGATTAGTGGGAGCTTCGAAAAAAGTACGGAAATTGCAGGATCGACAACCCTGCATGGTAAAACGTCGATATGTTTTACCTTCAACTAACTAAAACGTAAGAAAATAAATTACCATGGGAATAATGGCCAGATTTGCCCCGGGGCTAAATTCTCACTTAGCAGTATAATAATTTTAATTGCGAATGACAGAGAATTACGCTTTTAACGGGTACTAATGCAGTTTTTATTACTTAATTTATTTGTTTACAGTGGATATAGCTAGAAGTTTAGTTGCAAGCTAAAGCCTGGTTTTATATGGGGTCATGTGAGAAAGCAGGCTAAATTCTAAGAGGTTTCAGAGTAAAATTAAATAATAAATGACTGTCATTTCATCTAATTTAGCACAATTGAAGAAAATGTCAATGTTATATAACTATGTGATTATTATCGAAACACTTCCAGAAGGAGCTTGTCAAATATATAATGCCGCATTTTGGGAAATGACACTTATTCACTTATGTGACTTAAGTATTCCTCAATCTATCAAGAAATGTGAAAATAACTAGCTGTAAAAGTTTTACGATTACAAGATATTATGCATTACAATTATCAAGCAGAGGGCGTTCGTGGGCCGCAGTACCCCCCCCCCTTCCCCCCATCTGCAGGTCTCCAAAAGTAAAATCAACCAAACTTAGAGAAACATACTCTATAGTTTAAATAAAGGCTTCAGAAATCACGAAAGTTGCGTAATAATTCAGTTTAGGAGAGAAATTGCATTCTGTATATTGGTCTGGGGATTTAAAAAAAAGCTTTAAGAAATTCGTATTTTGGACGAACTCCGAGTCGATTTTCGTGCTTTTCCATGTCATCAAACAATGATGAAATATATATACCGCTTTATAGGTCTAGTATAAATGGAAGGCCCATGTGTTTTCTTTACACATGAAAACATTGAAAGCAAAGATTGGATATCGACCCTGAAAATAACACCTGCTTCGTTGGTATAATGGTAATGAGGCCTGAAGAAAGTACCTTTACAATGGTGAATCCAGTGAAAGAAAGAGCCGGCATATCCGTTTGTTTCAAGCACACGAAAGGAGAAGGAGGAGGAAGAGGAGGAGAAGGAGAAGAAGGAAGAATAGGAGAAGAGGAAGAAGGAGGAGAAGAAGAAGGAGGAGGAAGAGGAGGAGAAGGAGAAGAAGGAGAAGAAGGAAGAATATGAGAAGAAGAAGAAGAAGAAGAAGGAGGAGGAGAAGAAGAAGGAGAAGGAGAAGTAGAAGGAGAAGGAGTAGAAGGAGAAAGAGGAGGAGAAGAAGGAGGAGATGAAGAAGGAGAGAAAAGGAAGAAGATGAACAAAAAAGGAGAAGAAAAAAGAAGAAGGAGGAGGAGAAGAAGTAGAAGCAGAAGGAGGAGAATGAGTAGAAGGAGAAAGAGGAGGAGAAGAAGGAGGAGATGAAGAAGGGGAGAAAGGGAAGAAGATGAACAAAAAAGGAGAAGAAAACAGAAGAAGAAAGAAAGAAAGAAAGAAAAATGAAGAAGAAAAGGAGAAGTACAATAAGGATAAGAAGGGAAAGGAGGAAAAGAAAAATTAGAAGACGAAGAAGAAGAGGGAGAAATAAAAAGAAGGGAAATTAAAGAAAACGAAAAAAAACATCCATAAACCATAATTTGAAATAATTGAGTTGCACGACAATCTAAAAGAGGATATATCACCTGCTTTTCGGATGAAACCTTGATGATATATGTACAAAAAATAGTCCGCGGTCGGAACTTCAAAATTGCCGGTCACATCATACACGTGGACCGATGGTCACGTGTGCCGTAGCTGATCTCAAAATGTCAAATAGATTCTTAATTTTAATCTCTTTTAACCACTTCCAATTTGCTTAAATATTCTGATTGCTGTTGGCCAAAATGTAGCAGATGAATATTTTTCACTTTGCTCAAGTATTCCCAGAAAAAAATACAAATCGGAACGGTTATAACGGACAACTACCCCTGGATAATCATTCCCCGGAAAATTTCCCCCAAAGGACAACCTGATACGAGTCACTACAAGTGCTTGTGAATCATAAAACCAAACCTCCCTAGAAAATAATCCGCGCATTTTACAATGGGTTATTCCCTCGGATGAGCCAAACGAATCCAAATGAAACAAAGCGAATCTCACATAAATAATCTCTTGAAGTGTTTGTACAGACAGTGGATGAAGACGTCTTTAATTTCGATAAGGGTAGTATTTATTAAAGTGATAGGCATCTAGCGAGAAATTACCGCTGGATAAAGAAGCCAAGGTTAGAGCGTGAAACAAAAATGCAACTGATGACAGGTGGTTATACAGACTTTGTTTTTGTTACTTTGCCATGCCTTTGACTTCATCAATTTGCTTCCTCTTCTGCTTCTTCTTCTTCTCCTTCTTCTTCTTCTGCCTCTTCTTCCTCTACTTCTTCTTCTTCTGCCTCTTCTTCTTCTTCCTCTCCTTCTTCACCCTCTCCTACTTATCATTATTATTTTCTTTACTCTTTATTCCTTTTTAAAAAATTCATTCTCCTTGTACGTCTTAAGAATCTCATACTACTACTCCGTTTTGCCTCCTATAATACCTTTTTAATTCAGACCTACTATATTATGTTACTCAGTACGGGAGCCTATTCACATACAAGCTGTGCTTTTCATTTAGGCTCCCCACATTTTACATTGCATGTCATATCTAAATATTTTGAAACTTCATACCTATTTTCCGTACATTATACTTGATTTGAAATCTTTACATTATTTTGTAATCTACGCTTATACGCTTGTAAAAAAAAGGATTTAAATTGTTTTTGATGTAAATGTGGAACAAATAAACTTCAAACTTCAAAATAATGTTGTTCCGTCAATGATCCATTGTAAAGGGGGTATATTTAACAAATAATGAATGCTTATGAGTTCAATAGTGCGATTATTTTCATGAGTTGAAAGATTAACGTCAATTCTATTCAACTCGGCTGACGCCTCGTTGAATAGAACGTTAATCTTTCAACGAATGAAAATATTTGCACTATTGAACGAATGAAAAACATTCATTATTTGTTTTATACAACATCTTACAACAAATTATGCTTTGCTCCTTATATTAAAGATAAATTAAAGTTGGAGCATATAACCAAAAATGCACGCTCGTTGACGTACTACGGCGAATATAACCAAAAATGCACGGTCGTGCAATAGTATACAAATAATGAATGCTTATGAGTTCAATAGTGCGAATATTTTCATGAGTTGAAAGATTAACGTTCTAGTCAACGAGGCGTCAGCCGAGTTGAATAGAATTAACGTTAATCTTTCAACGAATGAAAATATTTGCACTATTGAACGAATGAAAAACATTCATTATTTGTTTTATACAACATCTTACAACAAATTATGCTTTGCTCCTTATATTAAAGATAAATTAAAGTTGGAGTATATAACCAAAAATGCACGGTCGTGCAATAGTATACAAATAATGAATGCTTATGAGTTCAATAGTGCGATTATTTTCATGAGTTGAAAGATTAACGTCAATTCTATTCAACTCGGCTGACGCCTCGTTGAATAGAACGTTAATCTTTCAACGAATAAAAATATTCGCACTATTGAACGAATGAAAAACATTCATTATTTGTTTTATACAACAAATTATGCTTTGCTCCTTATATTAAAGATAAATTAAAGTTGGAGTATATAAAAAATGCACGCTCGTTGACGTACTACGGCGAATATAACCAAAAATGCACGGTCGTGCAATAGTATACAAATAATGAATGCTTATGAGTTCAATAGTGCGAATATTTTCATGAGTGCTAATTTGCTCCTTATATTAAAGATAAATTAAAGTTGGAGTATATAACCAAAAATGCACGCTCGTTGACGTACTACGGCGAATATAACCAAAAATGCACGGTCGTGCAATAGTATACAAATAATGAATGCTTATGAGTTCAATAGTGCGAATATTTTCATGAGTTGAAAGATTAACATTCTATTCAACGAGGCGGCAGTCGAGTTGAATAGAATTAACGTTAATCTTTCAACGAATGAAAATATTTGCACTATTGAACGAATGAAAAACATTCATTATTTGTTTTATACAAGATCTTTCAACAAATTATGCTTTGCTCCTTATATTAAAGATAAATTAAAGTTGGAGTCAGGCCTTCTCGATTACATTCAGATTGCCTCCGCGTCAGATGCGCGCAGCTAATAAGTACGTGCAGGGCAGAGAGGTACGTATGCGTCGCAGTCTGCATAAAACCAAAAATGCACGGCGAATATAACCAAAAATGCACGGTCGTGCAATAGTATTATTTATTGAATATCATGTGACCAACAATCCTCCAATCAAATGACAAGGATCTACGTAGGTGTTGTATAATATTATTTATTGAATATCACGTGACCAACAATCCTCCAATCAAATGACAAGGATTTACTTAGGTGTTGTATAAATGCTTATATTAGATAGTTTAGACAGATACCGAGATGTGATTGGTCCAGAGCTCGTCACGTGATATTAATTGCGAGGATCCTAATTGTTATATTTTCCTGGCCGGTCATTTTTTGGTTTTATATTAACCAGCTGGTGAAATGAATATATATTTAATCAATGCATGTCGCCCTCTTGAGGACTGTATGTCACCAATTACACATATTATACCAATATCCGGGGTCAATTTTTTTATCATTATTTTTTTTTTTTCGAATCTTTTTTTTCCATTGAAATTATTTTTTCAAATTTTTTTTCCCCCCAAAATGCTGTTTTTTTTATAATTTTTTTTGTTTGTTAGATATTATTTTTCTCCAATTATCTCGAAATATTTTTTGTTCAATTTTTTTTTCTCAGCTTTTTTTCTAAAATTTTGTTTGTCCTCGAAAAAAAAATTGAAAAAAAAAATTCGGGCAAAAAAATGGACCACCCCCCCCCTAAATTTTCAAACCAAGGCTATCTAATATAACAGATATTGACTAGCAGGGGTATATAACATTCTTCGGACCTGAAGGGAGTTATATTTTCCCTCGTGACCATATATAACCACTTGGGAAAATATAACTCCCTTCAGCGGTCCGAGGAATGTTATATTAGACCCCCCTGCCAGTCAATATCTGTATAATTATTCACTCACCGTAATTTCTGTTATAACTGCATAATTATATGTTTGGGGTGGGTGCATGAAAGTGCGTGAGTTAGTGTGGGTGCGTATCCGTGTGTGTTTATGTTAAAGGGAGTGTAGCATGGCGAGACTATGTGTCTTTCCCGTGGCCCTACTCGGGGCCAATCTGGTATATTACGACTACGGACGACGCGACCGCAGCATTCACGTGCGTGCAACATACGCGAAACCGAAGCGTGAGGAGAACTTCAGTCTATTTCGCGAACGCTAGCGCGCGCTAACCATGTAAAGATTAAGTCGCTGACTACCGTTAATCAAGTCCATTCGTTTACGTGCAGTTGTCCAAAAGAAGACGTAGATGGCGTTAACCAGTATTTGCCATGCTACACTCCCTTTAAATGATTATGATGATATTAGTACAAGTAACATAGTTGTTGTTTTTATAATTTGTGGAGAAAATGTCAATTCTCAAGGAAAAATAATTTTCAACGTCTTAAAATGCATACAACTGAAAAACTAAATGAAAAAAAAAATCAATTCCATTTTTGAATGCCTTACATATTGTTGCTTGGTATCGCATACTTATGAAGCAGCATGTTGTGTAAATGTCGTAACAATAGACCTTTACTCCACATTTGGATGTCATAATGCCAGTGATCTTGAACTTTGTTTAGACCCATGACCCACCGGACTATCCTTGTCGGTGCCGTTAACCCAAAAAAAAAAATAATAATAATAATAATAATAATAATAATAATGAATGAATACATAAATAAATAAATACAAATACAAATCCGTTAGCCTTTAACCCTAAGTATCTTTTATAGTTAAACGTATACTTGCTTGATGTACAACCCATCGTTCTTTTTTTAAGAAGAAGAAGAAAGAAATTCATCATTTGATTGGGATCCAAGACTCAGCAACCCCTAGAGTTAAAGACCCGTGACAGATAGATCGGTGGCGGATCCAGGGGCAAAACCAAATCTGGTATTAAGCACCCAAAAAGAGAAAAAACAAATTTACACAGAATTGTGTTTGTGTGCCATCCCAGACCCTTCCGGCAAAAATGATTCGCTTGTCAGGGAGTTATGGGACATGTGCCAACCTTTTCTCCAAGAATTCCGAGTTCCCCACTACCACCAATAACAAATCCATTTTTGAAAAACGTCTTGGCCGCATCATTTTCGATCTGGGAAAACGTCTTTTCGTCTCTTTAAGAATAACCCCCCCCCAAAAAAAAAAAAAAACAAAACAAAAACAAAAACAAAACAAAACAACAAAAAACAACAAAAAAAACACGATAATAACAATAAAAATCTAAAACAAAAACAAGCCTCCCCAAAAAAGATTATTCCCAAATATGTTTAACTCCACTCACCAATAAGCGCAGGATTTTAAGTTAACTTCAGTCCTTCCATATCCATGACATTTTCTCAGTCGCCAGGTTTGTAATGTAACATTATCCAGTAGTTTCACATCTAACGCAGACAACCACGGTTTTCCATTCACGTCCGACAAACTCAAAGCCGGAGCTGAAAGCAATTATTGTTGTACTCACATCGTCTTATAAAGTATCCCCGTATTATAGCTGTCAGGTTAATTGCAGCTAAGTCACTTCTCAATATATGGGTAGATGTCAAAGCGCGGGAAAAGAAGTCTTGGAGGTGAAATCAGTCAATACGGATATGTCGTCTGCTTCCACTTCGTTGTCTACACTGAATGGACACGGTGAGAGTTTTCTCTCCTTCGAAGCGACGATCATCCGTAGTCCTTGTTTAGCCTGATTTGTCCCGGTAAAAATGAGAGAGTTTGGTCACGTGATACACAATTGTGACAATCGTATAGTTTTGGCTCCTATGCATTTAAATACTTGAAGCGGTGTATGAATCCGCTATTTGAGAAGGTTGCAAATATTCAATTTGTCATTGGCTGGTTACAATTTTGTTTGATAATTTGGTGTGGGAAGGCAGAGACGTGTATACCCAAATATCTCGTACACCGTCCTACCCCATTCTCTCTCTCTCTCTCTCTCTCTCTCTCTTTCTCTCGCTGTCTGTCTCTCTCCCTATCTTTCTTGTTCTGTCTCTGTCTCTTTCTCTCTGTGTGTCTCTCTCTCTGTTTCTCTCTTTCTCTCTCTGTCTCTCAATCCCTCTCATTCTCCTCTCCCTCATCATAATCAACTTCAATAGCCCCATACAAAAGTATTCGTTATTATTTTAATGTAAACAAATGATGCTACCTCCCTAATATTTCTTGGTAACGTATGGGAGTATAATAAATATATATCTTATAATGACCAAATCCCGAAGACTTGCCCGAATACAGGTGTTTGTCTTATTCGTAAAGATTTGAATGTTGTGTTTAATTAGCCTGTAGGTGTTTTTTGACAAGACGTGCAAAGTGTCAAAAAGAAATCATTTTCAGAAGGGTTGGCAATATAGAGTCGATCGGCAGTAATTAAAACCTGATTACGAAACATTCAGCTCATAATTATAACAGATAATTGCTCTGTTGTTTTCAAATACCTGCAGTCATTATCTTAGGAAACCTCATGGCAATAGCTTGCGCAATAATCTCTTGTATATGTTTCCTTTTGCTTAGTGCTTTTATTCTTTCAAACATGGGGCAATTATGTTCCTGATTGAGAAAATAATTATGATGATGCCTGGTGGTGGTGGCGGTGGTGATGGTGGTGATGGTGATGATGATGAGAGCATGTTTTATAGCACCGGTATTCGCTTTATACTTTAATGTATTTTTTAAGTTGTAGTTTGTTTTTTTAAGTAGAAAATCTTTTTCATGATACAAAACACAAAGCGTATGTCAGCTGTAAAATGTAGTGTAGATTTGACTTTTATTTGGCTTAATATATTTCTGGCAAACATATTCATATGTTGCCCTTTCAGGCGATACAGATCGTTTTACGTTCTGTTACAACCCATCGCTTTCATTGTTTTAAGGTTACCTGTAAGAGATTGGCTACCTGTAAGAAATAGAATCGTTTTTTAACTCTCAATAATATGTCAACACAGTGATGCTCCCATGTATTAGCAAAATAGTATTTCTAGTCATCGACCAACTCGCAATCTCCGTTCATCTTCAAAACATTCATTCACGCCCTTAGTTACATCTACCAAAACATATGGACACCGTGCTTTTCAGTATGCCATACCAGAACTATGGAACAATCTCCCAGAGCCTCTAAAATGTTGTCCTTTACTACATTAGTTTAAATCCGACTTTAAAACATATCTGTTTCGATCATGCCAGTCTTAAATCATAAATACACATGTACATTTTGTAATTGATTTGATAATTGTAAGTGATAAACGGTGAAAGCTCAATATTTGTTATGTCTTTCCTCTCTCTCTCTCTCTCTCTCATATCTAAGCGCATAGAGACAATTATGTAATATGCGCTATATAAGAATTGAACTTTATTTTTGTTGTTACTATTAGTTTTAAAAAACATCTTAATTTGGAACGTCTACTTAATAGATTGTTATCCTACTAAAACAGTCACGAAAGTGCTCTAAAACTGGAAATGAGTTTTTAGAGTGTTTTTTTTTTAATCGGTTTCTTATATAGACGCTTTTTATAACTATTGCGGGTGACGGTAGCATGCTAAGTGATTTATTCTGGTGAGTAGTCTATATTGTTACATATACCGACGATCAGGTTTAATTTGTTTAAAGTAGCTTTACACTAATTGAAAATTAAGATAAAGTTCTTATAGATTGGCCATTATTTTGTCGGCCCCGCAATCTTCTGGGATTAAAGTCCGATTATAATCCAGTAATATTGCTTGTTCGTTTGTTTGATCGTGTTTGTTTTTTGTTTTAATTAATTTAAGTATTGGTTCGTTCTTCTAATCAAGCATCAAAGGACATAATATGATATGATAGTAAAACTGAGAAAATATTTTGTAAAAGTTTTGATTATGTTCAACGATCATTTTTCCCCTCATACAGTATGTAAGATGCTATTGTATTAAGTTTCAAATCTTGTAATTCTGTGTTTTATTTATGAATAAAATATCATTTGAAAACAAAATAACACTTCCTCCTCTCTTTTTCTCTCTTTCTTTCTCATTTCTCTCAATTAACAAATAACAAATAAAAAGAGAAAAGCCGGACCCCCATCTCGTATATCATGATAAACCATTTTCGTAATGTAATCAAAATATCATGCACAAATCTTTGTTTATTTCTTTGTTACAAATTATGTCACTCACCTGTTTGAAGCTAAATCAATTAAATTCAATTCAAATGAACATTTATTTTCTTCCATTCAATTTGACAACATATTTGACATCTGTTCAAACTATACAATTTATACGTAGGAACATAAATATAATTTTAGAACTTGTATTACAAGGAAGAAGGCGTGAGTTATTTAGGACCTAAACAGTGTAATATGATTCCTCAAGTAATAACAAAATCACAATTCATATCTTACTTTAGAAAACAATATAAAATCTTACTACTAAATAATTATTAATCATCACAGTCGTTGATTTTTTTTATATCTGAACCCCTTTCATTGTTGTTTTCTTTTCCCCCTTTATATTTGTCTCTATTTCACTTTCTCCCGTCTTATAATTAGTTGAAGTGTCTGTTCTTTGCTTATTTTACTTAATTTATTGTTGTGTGCTTATAATGTAATGTATTTCTATTTTGTTTGTTTTTCATTCTGTAATGGGCGATCCAACTTCACATGTTTTCGCAACCTTCGTGAATAGCCCCGCATATAACCTTTGTAAACATAGTTAAAATTTACCGTTACTTTGTATATTTTGATTTTTATATTGCGAAATAAAATTGAATTGAAGTGAATTGAATTGTTTACAATAAATATTTCAATAGTCACAATGCGAATTGCATACATTAACTATTGCTAGGTAGGACAAACGTTATGGCTTGTTTTTTTTAACAACACGGAATGTATGCAATTAGCATTCTGACTACTGAATACAATTACTCGTAACAGTTGAATGAAATAATTTGTAACGAGGCACTTAACAAAGATTTCTATGCATTAATTTTGAATGCATTACGGAAATTACCTATTGCACTATGCTAGTTGCGAACGTTAAATAATTAATTAAAAAACCACGCACCGTAGTGGTGGCGTGCCAACGATTTACCGATGCAGCCATCAAACATCGGCATTGAACGACACTCAAATCATCCTTATCTAAACAAACTCACCATTTAACAGGCGATTAGATCCACCACTTTACAGGAAAATTTGAACCATTAATTTACTCGAATAGGCACCATGCAAATGCAAAGAAAATATTGATTAGCTTAGCAGAATATAATACGGGCTGTGGCGGTGATTCCACTTTGTTCGAGATAATTGCCATTAATTGAAGTACCATGGCTAATGGCGCTAGATTTTTATTTTCACATAGAACCCTTTTGAGCCCCTATCATGGGCAATTGCGTTGCCTAGAGGTGGTGGGGCCAGGGGCGGTTGACTGTCTAGACCACATCAAATCACGCCTCAAATCTTACCATTTTCAGCCAATGTATAAATACCGATTTCAACCATGGAGCCTCCGCTTTTTAATGTTTTTAAAGGAAATACAGTGCTATATAAATGCTGTGAATTGGGTTCACCATCATCATCATCATCATTATCACCATTACCATCATCGTCATCATCATCATCTTCTTTGTCATCATCAATATAAGATCAATATAAGATCCTGCTACTTACTTATAAAGCTGTCCATAACTTGGCCCCGAGCTATGTAACTGGTCTAATCAGTGTACGTCAGCTGCGACCAGGACTTCGTTCTGCTGCACTTATCCTTCAAGTGCCTATTACGCGTCTGAAAACTTACGGGGATAGAGCTTTTTCGTCAGTTGCCCTCGTTTTTGGAATTCTCTGCCAATCAAACTTCGAAATTGTAACAACATTGAGACCTTCAAATCTGAACTTAAGACCCATCTTTTCCAGCAACTGCGTGAATAATGTGTGACACTTTGGGGAGCAAGCGCCTTTGAATGTGTCTTACAGATAAATGGCGCTATACAAATGCTGTTCATCATCATCATCATCATCATCATCATCATCATCATCATCTTCTTTGTCATCATCAATTCCATTCATTTTTCCAGCAGGATTAAAACCCCTTCAGCAATATATTTACGTCATATTCGGACTAAAACGTCTTAATGTGGTTGTGTTATTTTGTAACTTTCGCCATCCTGTTCCTCTTATTTTTCTTATGTTTTCATAATCATGCATATGAAATTATTACAAAGGTCAGATTGCCCTTTAATGTAGATACGCAACATCATGCTTGCAAAAGAGTAATGCAAAATTATACATGATTATTATCATAGACCATTATCATATCATTTGTTTCATCCCACCAAAGCGACTTAGTTTAAATTGCATGACCATGCAAGTTAGGCGCAAGAAATCTGACATTTGATTTGTTTCGCATTGAACGGTGCTTTCGCATTGAACGGGGCTATATAGTATCGTTTTTTCAGTTTTTTTCAGTTTAGTTTATTTCATTTCCATTTTTTCTAGCATCATTGCAAACACAATACAATTCAATATGCAGTAAACAATAATTGTATAGTATACAACATGAATATACAAATCAATATACAGTAAGCAATGCAAAAGAAGCAAATCAAGCGTGACGAAAATACTAATCAATGACTAAAACATTATTCATAATTTGGATTATTAAAAAAATACAGAGTTAACATGGAAAGTAAATATTATGATTCTTTAAGTTGTTTTATTTTTATCTATTGTTTTTGTATACTAAAATTGAGGAAATGGAGAGGTCCACTAAGAAGCAGGGCTTGTTTAGTGTGGATCCCTCAAATAGTGAGTAGAATAGATCTCTTTAAAGATAGAAAATGAAATTAAGACAAATATCGTAAGGAAAAAATATCTAAGTGTGAGAGGTGATATGGTGCCAATGGTATATGGAGATGCAGAAAAGAAAATGAAGATGGAAGAAGAGTGAGAGGAGAAAGCTGGCGCGTCTGTGTGGGAAGAAAAAGAGAAAGAGAGAGATAGAAAGAAAGAAAGAGAGAGAAAGAAAGACGGAGAGGTAGAGAGAAAGGGAGAGAGAGAGAGAGAGAAAGAAAGAGAGTTGGGTCCCGATCGCTCAATTTGAATTTTCTTTATATGTTTCGAGAATATCTAGTCGTTTGTTCAAACACTCTTGTGTTTGATATGGTTCTAGATCTAAAGCATTCGCATCCTTTAAATAACTGCAGAAATCGTTTCGGTTTCTTTGTTTATCCATTTCATATTTCATCGTTGTCGAAGTGCACTTGCGAGTAAAGGGGAAAACCCCCCAAAGTAATTTAAACGATTGATTACGTGCAAACGACGTGTTTCCACACATTCATAGAAGGGTTAGGAGGAACCAAGACAGTTTGACGTGCTATAATATACAGATGCACTACAAAGAGGCTTATGATTGTTATCTTTCATACATAATAATGGGCTTATCATTGGTAGGCCTATATCCCGCACTGGTCTGAATCTGTGACCCCCTCTTTTTTTTGTAATCAGACCATGACAAGAAATCGGCCAAAGATAATTTATAAAGGGGGGAAAAAGTTGATTCTGCCTTCGGTGATGAGAATATTATATTTTGCATTTAGATTAAGACTGTTTCATGTAATTAAACCAAAAAAATCACAATTGTATAAAGACATATTTTCCCCCATAATTATGCTATTGCCCTGTGACTAATTTGGCTACAAGTCGATGATTTTTTTTTTCCGACCATAAACTACACAAAATAATCTACCTATTGACGATGCCAATGTTTGCTCAAATTCCACCTTCACGATTTACGTCACATTCCTTTTCAGTTTCCCGTATTTGCCAACGAAGCCCGTCTTTTGAGGTTTGATTTAGAGCCGCACTTGCAAAATTCTTATTTATTTCACTCTTTTTCTCTGCACATTTGCGCATACATTACAAACAAATCGTAACCTACTTTTAGTTTCCCAACAAAGAGAGATAAAGTATAAATTTTACTGCCCCAATTTGATCAAATTCTTATTTATTTCCCTCCCCATCTCTGCACATTTCCGCATACGTTACAAACAAACCTAAAAAAGTAGATAAATAACCTACTCTGATTTCCCAAGAGATAAAGTATGAATTTTACTGCCCCAATAATTTTGATCAAATTCTGATTATTTTCCTCCCTTCTCTGCTTATTTTTGCATACATTACAAACAAAACGTAACCTACTTTTATTTTCCCAAGAGATAAAGTATAAATGTTACTGCCCCAATTTATAAAAAAGGAGATGTTGTGTGTTCTTATATCAGTTTCCCCGATAAATAACGCCTGCACTTTTCTTCAAGATTGTCACATCGTTCAGGCAATAATTCATGCTCATAATATTCTTACGCTCTTCCTTTTAATAATCCTCCTTTACATTTGTTTTCTATCACTCGTATCATCACATTATACCCTCCTCGCATGGACTGCCTTCCTTCATCCTCTTTAATTTATTTATTGTTTCCATAGACATATCGAGAAGTGGGCCAAGGGGAACCCCCTCCCCATCTTTGAGAAAGAATATCATATCGCAATTTAAAAAAATGCCTATCTAACCTCTCCCCCTCTCGGTGAGTGAGTTTGGAATTTTAGGCCTAAATCATTAAAACGATTGTCTAAAAGACTCTGTATCATTTCTTGACATAAACATTAATAGTGTGAAGATACATTTTGTGGACATGATTGTAGTTATTGTTAAATAAAGTCTTCCTCTCCTATTATGTCCTCAAGCGCCCCTTTTCTTTCTCTCTCTCTCTCTCTCTCTCCGCCCACCCTCTATCTCCCCGCTTCATCTCTTTCCTTCTTCTCTCTCTCTCTCTCTCTCTCTCTCTCTCTCTCATTCTTCAACCATCTCTATTTCTCCCATCTCTCTCTTCTTCCATAAAATACTCTATTTATATCTATTCCCCCACCCAATCTATCATATCGATGTATCTATTTTGAATTCAATCTGTTCATGGCAAGGACTCAAATAAGAAATGCAACGGCGAGGAACACCTTTTCTCAGAGATTTAAAAAAAACCCTCTGTAATCTGAATTTCACCATGGCAACAACGCTTAGACTGTTATACTGCGTTTTAACTGCAGTCTATTTTGACATCTACTGTCATTGGGTACGGATGATTTCGACAGAAAAAGAGATCAGCGGATACAAAAGAATTCCAGAACGAAATGGGAGATCACTAACTGATTGCAGAACAAAATATGGATTTCAGAGCGAACCGATTGCCTCTTTCTCGAGATACATTCACTACGAGAAGACCATATTTCTTTCCTAATCAATAATTTCAACAAAACATAGGCTTGGTGGCCTTAGCAGGTAGGTAGCTATGTGCGTCTATATGTAAGAGGGAGAGAGGGGTAGAGAGAAAGACAGAAAGAGAGACGGATTATTATAGAGCATGATATCGAGAATATTAAAATTCAGCCTATTTTGGAAAATAGATTACACAATCAGCCCCCATGCCATGGAATACTAATACATGACTTATTTACCAAGTCAATGACGTCATGACGATGTTCGTCTTCTGTGGGGGAAAGAGGTGAATATCAAGACCAAATCAATTGATAGCTATCATTTAATAACCATTGCCACACTTCGTCTTTCTCCTTTTATCTCAATATTTACTCCTATGCCTGTTACTTTTACAAGTCTATGTCACTTTTTTTTTTCTTCTCATCTTCCTCTAATCACAGATTTCTCTCTTTGCTCACTTTCATCTGGATCCGCCCTTCTCGTTTCGACGTCTCCCACTTTTCTATATTTTGTTCTATAATTTTCCTTTCCTTGTATTTATAACTCTCCTCTCTCTCTCTCTCTCTCTCTCTCTCTTTCTCTCTCTCATCTTTCCCTCAGCTATATATTTGTCCTGTACTTACTTCCGTTACTTATCCTTTCCACAATCTTTCACCTTCTACAGAATAATTCAAACGATACCACACACCATCTTCCACCCTCCTCTTCTCTCTCTCTCTCTCTTTCTCTCTCTCATCTCTCTCTCTCTCTCTCTCTCTCCCATTCCCCCTCTCTCTCTCATCTTTCCCTCAGCTTTATATTTGTCCTGTACTTACTTCCGTTACTTATCCTTTCCACAATCTTTCAACTCCTGCAGAATAATTCACACAATACCACACACCGTCTTCCACCCCCTTTCTCTCCATCTCTCTCTCTCTCTTCTTTGCCTCTTTCACTCTCTCTCCCTCTCACTCCCATGTCTATGGCTCTGTTTCTCTCCCTCTCTCTCTCCCGGTTCTTACATTTCTCCAGTACTTTTACTCCCATAGCCGTTTTGACAATCTTTCAACTTCTACAGAACACATCACACAAATCCACATACACCATCTCCCCTCACTTAATACCTCCTTCCATAGCTTCTAAGTGCCTCTCATCACTCACACTCTCTTTAAAATGCTTCCTATTATCTATCAATCAGCTAAACATGATCTGCAGAGAGCCAGAAGGGCATTCAATGCATGTACAATGCAACAAACATCAATTAATCTTTCCTTCAAACCTTTCCCCATTTCTACTCACAATACAGTACAGGTGCACCCCACAGCCAATTCAATAGACGTACATGAATATTTAATGGCATTAGATGGCATACATTTTTTACGATAATCTACATTTCCACTCTTGAATACAACTTAAAAGGTACAAGGGGAAGTGGCATAAACAAGGATTGGCAATAAATTCTTAATCATAATCTACAATTAAATCCTGGGGTACGACTTAGCTTGCACTGAAGAGAAGTTGGATAAACACGAATGGAAATCATCAATGTCAATTTGAAATAGGTCAGAAATTCTTGTTTCTATTTATTGCACTTTGTGAAATAGGCAAAAGAATGAATTAACACGAATGAAAAGTAGATTTTGTCAAAATGAGGGCCAAATTATATGTATTGTCATTATACACAATGTGCCTGGCATAGATTTTTGATGGTTTCATATTCACTTCAACGTGTATTTTTAATGCATTAAATCTAGAGTATTCTCAGGTTTACCATTCTGTTGATTAACATTTTTTGGTTGATAACACATACAAAATTTAAACCCTGCATGCATACTTCCTAAGCGACACACAAACACATGTACGGTACATGGCCTGGGACACGTTTTTCAAAGATGGAATATAAAATCTTTTGTTTTTCCTTTCGTCATGGTACAAGCTGATAATATATCATAAGTAATGAGGAGGAGGTGGAGGGGAGGAGGTGGGAGGAGGAGGGAGGTGGAGGAGGGGGACATAAAGATGTAACCAGTTCCAATTGCAGTTAAAGGTAGTTCAATTCTACTTTTGAATATCTCTTGAAACACGATTCATTTGTGATTTTCTGCAATCACACTAATGATCCTGCCTTCTATGTAACTTATGTTATAATTTTTGTTGTTTTAATTTAAAAAAGTGTCAGTCACTGTCGAATTGTGTCCTTGATGTAGCTACTTGCTATCAGACCAATTCAATCAACAGCTTTTATCAATTAGCTCTGAAACTATGAGAGGAAAAGATACGTCATGGATATCTCAGTGTCCAGCTGGACTTTTCTTCTTCCGATAACACCGTTCTCATGTTGGAGTTCCAAATTCTAATCACTCTAAAATTCATTAACATTCATTATTTCTTAGCTATAGTAAGTTTAATTATGATTTTGTCTGTGAGATATTCATAACTTGGCAGATCAGTCATGCAAAATATGAATCTGTAACAGATGAAACTTGCATTATCAATACTAGATATTTGAAAACTCAAAAGGGAGGCCTCCTTGGGAGTTATATTCAATCATCATACAGCTAGAATTAGGAAAGTTAGGAAATTAAAGCGATTGGGTATCTTTTTCTCAGATTCTAAACAAAATCCTGGATTTAGCTCATGCTGCAATCATAATTATAAACCTTAAGGTCAGTCAGGAATCCCATGACGTTAACAAGCCGATCACCCATCTGATTATCAAGATATTTACGATGGAAATTGGAAATTTCAAAAAACTTTTTGCCAACGTTTTTTATAACACTACAGTCTATTGGGGAAAAATGAGTATGGTAAAACCGGTCACTCAAAGATTTTACTTTTTTGAGGCACTTCATGATCATTTTGAAGCGCAATTTTTTTAGGGCTTCAATATTACACCATATCACAGATGCTGATAACACGTAGGGCCATGCATCTCAGATTTTGGCATTGTTAAACAATGCCTTTAAGGAACCCTACTCTGGCTTTAGCCTTTCTATACATGCTATGACTACTGAAGTGAAAACAAATCAACGGTTCCTTCTCTTCAGTTTCTGCATAGGTGGTACAATACATACATTAAAAATGGTTCCTACAGTTTGATTGTATGTCCATGTAATGATTAAATTTCCATATACATGTAGCACTATGTGTGGAGCTTTCGACGAGTTCCCTTTTTTCAGTGCACTTCTTACAACATAAGTTACAGCTTACAATCAAATCTATAATATTGATAATAAGTTCCCTTTTTTTCAGTGCACTTCTGACATCATAAGTTACAACTTACAAACACATTTATATATTGATAACAAGTTCCCTTTTTTCAGTGCACTTCTTACAACATAAGTTACAACTTATAAACAAATCTATATATTTATAGCATTTTTAATGAATATAAGATAAAATACTGTTTAATAAGGGACATTGATTGCTCTCAGCAAGGAATTGTTCATTCAAGGTTCATACATTCATTTGGTAGTATTCTCTTTTTATGTGTATTTCATTCATATTTACGTCCCTTTCCTTTACACACACCGATACAAGTCTATGCACATACCCTAACATGTACAATGAAGAAAAATTTATTGAAAATAAATGATACAATTTTATTTGTGCTTATCCTTCATCACAAATCTATTATTCAGCAAGATCAAAATAAAGGAATGCATAAAGAAATTTAAAAAATAGTCTCGCCTAATTATTCAATTTACTCTCTACAATAACAAAATACCAAAGAAAATTTACCAAAGCACAAAACTCAGCATTTTTCATTCTCTCCATTATGACAAATGAACTAAATTATACGATCTGTGATTGTTAATATTAGCTAGAGAAGAGATATCAAAGGAGATTTATCAAAACTGCTCATAATTTGGGAAGGAAATAATATTTGCATTCATATATTCGTACACACAAATAAGCATCTTATAGAAGAAAAGAGATAAAATTTACTTCTTAAACCAAAATCTTACAGCTGCTAGAGCAGTATCCAATGTCCCCAGAGAAGGATGGGTTGCGCGTTGCCGTAGCAACAGTGATGCTGCCTCGGGCTCCCGGCCTGCATCCTTCAGTTGCCTGGCAATTTCTCTGACCTCTGACCTTTGACATGAAGTTAGGAGAAAGTCAGCCAGCGGCGGATAGTAAGGCGTTTCGGCGACTTGGCGAGCAAAGGATCGGGTAATGAAGAGTTGAAGGAGCTCTTCATCAAAAGAATCCTCAGAAAACTGGTAAAAAGAGTAAGAAAATGACTCAACTTTCAATTTTTTAGACACACTTTAAAGAGGTTCACTCTAAACTATCTTCATTTTAATGAAATAAATTATCTAGTACTGATCTTTACCGTTTAACTCTCATTGTTACATTTCTGTAGTTTTAACTAATATGCTAATTGTTACTCAAATATGAACTTGATTTTCAACTTACTTCTTTAAAAATATTATATTCTCTCTACTTTATATAAAGAAGTATTGGTAATTTTTAAAGGAGCACAACAGTAAGAGGGGAAACAGATTTGTCTGGACACAAAAAACACCTGATTTTGTATGTCCTTTATAACTTTCAATGACGTTTGAAAGAAAATAGATTAAATTTCTTCTTTTAAACCACTTAGACAAACAAATAAAGACATTACAACAGTATAATATTATCTTTAAAGCCCAAGTCCACTCCGATTTTCAAAAATTATAACATGTTGTAAATAAATCAAAGGTTAAAACTGCCAAATATCACGGGCGTACTTCAATCAGGTGATTTTTAAGAGCGATTTTTGTTTCGGGTATTTCGAGCAAAACATTTATATTGCTGTACGGATGTGACGTATGCTCCTCACAACGAAAGTGCCAGCGGTATACATTCTGACAATAGGCTATTTTCGTAATGTAACCAAATTTAATGCATACGTCTTTGTGAAGTGCCTCTATACAAACTATTTCATTCACCTGATAAGAATAATAGTGTTTCATTATTCTTATCAGGTGAATGAAATAGTTTGTATCGAGGCACTTCACAAAGACGTATGCATTAAATTTGGTTACATTACAAATCTGTGTTGTGAGGACCCTACGTCACAACCGACTCGCTCATTAACTTGTTTTTTGCTCATTAAAAAAAATTATTAAAAATAAATCTGAGCACCATTTTCCAAAACCAAGTTATATTTGGGCTTTTTAGATTTTTGTCTATCTAATCAGCTCAACTTTTCAGTGGAGTGGACTTGTACTTTAAGACCAAAGTAAATCTACAATTACTAGCATAATAGTTTTAGTAATGTTTCAATAATTCTTTTAGTAACAATGCTGAATGATGATAATGCTTACTTGTTCTGGTACTTTCATGTAATCAAGGATAGATTTGTAGAGATCACTCTGCCTCGTAATGAGTACTACTTTGAGAGAGGCTAGATGGTGGCCGGTCACCACAAGATTCTTGTAGATTGCACTTATGCACTGGAAAACATCACGAAAAGATAAGAACATATATGTAATTACATGAAAGAAAACTTAGGAACATACAGGGGTCAATGAACGAAAAACAGGGAGGGGATCATTTTGCCTATAGATGAGTAAATTGATACAGGCTACAAAATGGCAAGTCTCCACTAGATTCTTTTAGATAGCACTGGAAGACAATGGGTAAAAGATAACAAATTGAATAAGATGGTAATCATATATGAACGCACAGAGATGAACTAAAGAAAAAGAGGGAGGGGATCATTTTTAAGGGGAAAAAAGACGACAAATTGATGGAGGCTTGATGATGGCCAGTTTCCACTAGATTCTGATAGATCGCTGTTATGAACCGGAAAAAATATGAAAATATAGGGAGAGGGAAGCAGATAAATAGGACATACATGTACAGAGATGAACGGAGGAGAGTGAGGGAGAGGATGAGAGATGGGGAGGATGAGAGAGGGGGTGAGGTAGAGAGACAAGAGGGGGAGGTAGAGAGACAGAGGGAGGGAGGTAGAGAGAGAGAGAGAGGGAGGTAGAGAGAGAGAGAGAGAGAGAGGTAGAGAGAGAGAGAGAGAGAGAGGAGGAGGAGGAGAGAGAGAGGGGGAGAGGTAGAAAGGGGAGTCATCAAGTTGGTGGAAGGGTGCGTAATAGCCGGAAGATGATAACAAACAGAAATGAAGTGTAAAGTAAATAGAAGACTGAAGATAAGAGGGGGATAAATTGAACAGAGTAGAGAACAGGAAATGAAAGAAGAGAAATTCTCTTATGAAACATTAATTATAAAAAAATAAGAAAAGGAAATGCAAACATCTCGAAATGTAAGGAATGTCATCTACAGGAAATCTATACATTTTTAGAGTGCACCCATATGGACTGGCGGGAAAGTAAACAATAGAAACAGTATGCACAAGCACTGTTGAGATTTATTTGATGACAAAGCAAACAAGTTTTGAGGTCGCTAAGATCTGCTTTCATAGAGTCAATACATAAATTGAAAGTACAATCTTTTTATAGTGATGTAAGACTTGAAAAATGTAGTGTGAGTTCAAAGATTTTGAAATGTTATATCATACAATGAAAGTGAATGTTCACATTTAATAATTGGAAATGTCCCCAGTTTGTTAGTCGTAAAGATAAACTCATTATTATTTGCTAGTATACATGAGTACATGTAAGTCTATGATAAGAACAAATACAAGTACTTTATCTAATTCTATATACTGTTAACAACTAAATTATTTATACCCCTTGTAAATTTGATGTTTTTGGTGAATTTCATAACTCAAGAATGAAGAGTGGATTGGTTGAAATAGGGCCTTTGTTGAATACGTTTGGATGTAAGCTTTGATATGTCACAGTCTCAAGAAACAGAAATCGGAACAAATCAACTTTTCACATACTTGAAAAATTACAAAACTTTGTAAGGGCATGTAAAATTTAGTTGTTAACGGTAACTGTAAATGCATGTACATGTATATGTCCATTAAAACTGCAAAATTTACAAATTAACCAGCACCATTATGAAAAGAAAAAAATTCGAAATGTCTTTTATTGTAACAATTACCTACATAAAGATATCCTAATATGACATATTTAAAATCATGTCAGAAAATTCTACCCTTGAATATAAATCAGGAAAAAATTTTTCCTGTGCAAGCATAATTTTGTTTCTATAAAATCTTTATGGAGTATCTAGAAAGGATAAATTTGACTACAAACAACTACTCAACTACAGGGTCTTTCACACAGAAAAAAAAGTTATCCTCATGGTTGCAGAGTGGAAAGTATGTTTTGTATAACTTTTAGCCATCTTCTACGGTATGATTTCCAAGATATAAAGTAATCAATCAATCTTTTCCTTACCCGAGATGATAATGGATGTGTCTCTTGTTGTTCTCTCATGAGGTCAACGACCAATTGACCTTTGAACTCTGTATAACTTGTCATCTTGGAAATGACTTGCACCCATGGTTCTTCAGATGGTGAACTGTGTAAGGAATCAAAGGATACATCCACATTTTATGACATTTACTTGTATATGCATGGTTATAATTAATGTACACTGTTTGTTAAAGTGTGAGAGAAACGGTACTTGACAAGCAAACTTATACAAATCACACATTGGTGACTGATTCTGTTTTTTGGTTACGTGACTCTCCTCGCTTCTGTGCGATCGAATACGCACTACTCACCCAAAAATCAGAATGAGCAAACATCAACTTTTTTATGGGTTATTCCAGTACTGTAAATGGTAGTAAAACAAATCAATGATTTTTCAAAATGGTGTTTGGGCTGTGTAAAATGGGCCTATAGTGACCTCTTTTAAAGCCCGTCTGCACTAGTTTGGCCAAGAGGGATAAGACCACCCTGCTGGTCACTGACAGGTGGTTATCTCATCAACTCAGCTCTCAATTAACATAAGAAAAAGAGGATCATGGGGGACCAACGGGCACCACTTAGGCATTGTTTTCTATTTAGAGGGAGCAAGTAGCTACAAGTAGTGCAGTGGGGCTTTAAGTTCATGTTTAAGCCTTGTTCATACTTGACAAGGCAAAATTACCTTTTAAAAAAAATTGCTTTGGCAAAATGAAAGCTGTTTTAAAGTGTTAATGGATGGCAAATGCTAGTGAAAACTGAAGTAGCTGCATGCATACAAAAGAGACCTCTAAGCATACCGACGTCTCTGTTACCCAAAAGATACAGAAATGTGAAACGCATTACTCTGAAGTCTGAACACATTGTTTCATTTTGCAAAGTACAAAAGAGCATAGAGACTTTATGAGTTTAATGCTCAATAAGAATCTATTTATTATTATTATTAATATCATTAAAGTTTTTTTAGGCAGTTTACTATGTCATGTGCAAACAAGGTTTAAACAAATTTACTTTTATTGAAGAGGTAGGGTAAGAACTAAAGGCTAACTTAACTTTAGAACATAGCCTACAATACCCAAAGAGAAGAAAAAAATGTCTCCTGAGAATACCATGGTACAGCATTAAAATCAGAGAAAAAAAAATCTCACACAAAACCTCTCCCAGGCATCAGAAATAATTAAAGCACGTCTCACACCCTTAAAGCAAATCATAAACACACTCAACTAATTCTCATGAGATTAAAACCATTTTATTTTGCACTGTAATCCCTCCAGAATCCAGAATTTAATGCAGGATAGCATTTTAAATTACTACATACATGATATTTGAAACGTGAGGGGATAAATTACAAGAATAATCTTGTTAGAATTTTTGGATATCAAGCACTTAGGTTTACTTCACGCTTTACAGGACCTAATTGCAAAAAGACATAGAACTTCAAAAGAAGACAAAGAATGTTTCTATTGAACACAAACATTTTTCCTTTACATTTTTTCAACATTCATTTATAGCAAACATTTAAAAAACCATAGAAGGAGACATACAATGTGGAATAGCACCTTCAATAGTTCTTGTTAAGACTACTTAGTTTATCTGTTCATTTATTTGTCCTTTGTAGCTTGGCCAGAGATTGAAACGCTGTTTTAATCTAGGGCCCCTGCACAAAAAACACAGATATCAAGACTATGTACATAACTCACCCAAAATTAGTCTCCAATACAGGCCATTGTTTAAGAAGACTAGTTAGAGCCACCAGCTGGGCCATAGAAGCACTACAGGAGAGGAGAGACTGGAAGAGGTCGAGACGACTGGCTTCAGAGACTACATCCTCTTCAGTTACCTGGGGGTCACAAAAGGAAAAGGGAAATTTCAATAGATGAGACTAAGGAACTTTTAAATTTGGAAGAGACTTGAAAGTCTAATGCAAATATCCTCTTATGTCATTTAAAAAAACAAAATTGGTTGGTTATAAATCTACAGTATATTTCATGTATTTCTAAAATTTGTTCTTAATTACACCTTTCTTGTACGATAAAATTCTTGTTTGATGATAAGATGCCATTATAAAACACCAACTTGTACACATATGTTTAAAATCCATTAATCTGGCTTATTTCGAGTCATCAGGTCTGGTCGGGTGATCACGTTACCCGAACTTTTGTGAAAACACGCCCTTTCATTCACGAAATGTTGGGGGGTAATGTTGGTGAAATAAACCCCTCATCTACAAATGGTCTGGTCCAATTTACCCGACACTTTATGAAAACCCTATGGCAAATTTACGAAAGGTCGCGTCATCTTCCGCTTTTGTTTCTGAAAGATCATGTAACACAACCACCCAACTGAACACGATGACCCGATGATTCGAAGTAAGCCATTAATATTATCGCATGGTGCATATGCAGATCATACTGTACATTATCAAATCATTTTGTTTACAAATCATTCTAAATCTATGAATTGCATCTTGTTACTTTACCTTGACATCGGTCCAGGCACCGCTGACAATCGCTTGAGTTCTGTAGAACAAGAGTAACTGAGTGTCGTCCTCACTCAAAGGGAAGGTCTGGAAGAAAGTCACAAATAACGACATAAGGTTTACAAAACTTTCTTTCATCATCATCAAGTGCAAGGTCTGTAACAGACTTCAGCGGTCATGCCCCTCCATTTCTGTCTATTATCTGCTATTCTTAAAAGGCTGGTATTGTTGATTTAATTATTGGTAGCCCATTTGTTCAGGCTTTGCAAATATATGAGGTTATGCCTTCTTTACAGAAATTAAAACTAGATTCATATATCACACCTACAAATGTCTATGTATGTCCACAATTCACATCAGCTTACATATTGCAACAAACCGATTGTGACTTTTAATTCCCCAAATTATCCTAAAATCTTTGATAGGAAAAAATGACTTGTGAAGTTACAACTCTAAGATTAAGTCAGTCATTAAGGTTAAAAAAGAACAAATCTACAAGATTTTAGCAAGGATTTCCTTTCTTCTGTCTCCACCTCCTCCTCTCTTTTACTACCAAATGCTCTTCTCTTTGTCTCTCAGTTCCTCTGAGGATTCTTTCTCGTTACCCCCTTTACTCTTCTTATTGGTCCTTCTTCCTTTTCTTTTTTCTATCTTATCTTAAACATCAAGTCGTTTCATGAAGCCTACCTCTTCTAAAAGCTGCAGTATTTCAACTCTGGGTTCTACTGCCACCGACATGTCACTGCAGAAAGGCCGTAGCTCATCCAACACATGATTCGCAGTGACCTGGTTACCTCTGCATAACGTGATGGGTTAAAACAAATGCAACTTTGATATTTGAGTCAAATTCACATAAAAACTGCTTCATGGAATTCATACAAGCTCCAAATCTTCTGCAATTCTTGAAACATAGACAGTTTTAAGAACAACAAACAAAGATACTTATGGAAGTTGATGTATCTACCTTAGAGACCAAACTACAATTTTAACTGATAGATAGCATAAGATTTTAACAAGGTCCTCAATTCTATTTAGTGAAATGTGTCAATTTTATTGGAATAGACAATTTAAGTGGCATAAAAAGACAATGAGGCATGGGGAGTGTTTCACAAAGATCCTAAGTTGAACTTATCTCTACGTTGGACTTAAAAATTATGGAAAGCTGTTAGCATCTTTGAAAATATTTGGTAAAAGTTATTTTAAAAGACATAAAATGTTGATTCAAATCATTCATATTTTCTATTACCAAGGAGATTTCATGTTCTTGATGTGGAATGTATGAAAAGTCTAAAATACTTGAATTTTGGCTTTTGAATATATTTTATTTTAAGGCTACAAATGGCTCTCCATAATATTTAAGTCCAACTTAGAGTTAAGTTGGACTTAGGATCTTTGTGAAACACCCCCCTGGACTGCTAGACAGTCGAAATAGACACAAACATTAAGTAAACTGTATGACTGTGGCTGTATGAACTAAAATAGACATACACATCAATCCACTAAGAAATTGCAAAGGTTCAGCAGTACAGACATTCGGTAATTAGAGGAAAAACAGATGAAAACAGAATAATTCCTCACCCTTCTTGCGTGTGTCTCTGGACTTCCTGTGTGACTTTCTTCAAGAAGTCCATGGGTCTCCCGTCCACATCAATGTCTTCTACGCTATCTCCACTCCTGAAAAGGTACGATCAAGATATATTAAACAGTCAGAGCTATTCAAACACATAATCGCCTGTTGAGAGCCCAAAGGGCATTAACTCTGTTTTAAAGACGCATAGTAGTGAGTTTTCAAGGGGAATTTGACACCATTCTGGTGTCTACCCAAAGACAGGTGTGGTCAGTCGCCAAGAGTGGACTTCACTTTTATGACAGACAGGTCTTGTGTAATCCACTGTGCCCTAGCCTACCACCATGAGGAATTCTCCTTATATTTATCAAATTTCCCTTGCCCTCCAGATATAGGCAAGTTGGGGTATTTTCTGGTGGGACCGTGGGTCTGCTGCTTCAGAGACCATTGCCTACACTGACACATTAATTGGTAATTCAACCAAATCTAGTGTAAGCAAATTATGATGCAATACACATGGACACTGACTACTATGTGGCTTTAAAGTACATGAGTTACCTCTCTTCTGGTTCTCAGAAAACAAAGTCAGATAACTATTTAATCTGAATATGTTAACATGGGTGATATGAAGTTCAAGTATAATCATTTCTAAGAACTGAGTAACTATAACCTTTTTCGTTGTTAAAAACTTATGATTTTCATGTGTAATACACTCACAAATGTAATATTTATAAAGATTGCTCAAGGGATAAAAGAAAAGTGGTCTTTAGAATCTATGTGTATGTTTCCTTTAATACATGCTTCATTGAGAAGCACATTGAGAACAACATTTAGTCTTGATACAATGGTGGTTGCTATGGCTAGATTGACTGAATCACTTTAAGACTCACTTGATGGCTGCCAATATCCTCCTTATAGCATCCCTTGTGACTGAGAGGACAGTCCATCTAGTGATCGTAGACCCAGTCAGGGCCTGGTCTAGGAGTGAGACTGGAGCTCCGCTGCAGAGCAGGGATGCAAAGACCATCTTCATGACCTCTGTCTGACCTCTGGACAAGTCGTACTTCTCATAGAATTTTGTTGAGTTGTCCTGCTTAATGATAAGGATTATTTTGTTAATTGTTTTTTAATAAAATGGTTTACTAATGTATTCAAAATTATTCATGCTTCTTCAATGAAAGTTGCTTTGGCATCCTAGAAGCTCCCCACAAGCTTTCCAAACATATCAACAAATAATGTAGGCAGTTAGAATCTATACATCCAAAGATAAAGTAAATGTCAGGCAAATTAAAGAGTTGATCATTGAGGGTTCTACAAACAAATATCAATGAATTTTAATTCATTGATTTAAATCATGATTGTAAAGCGTATATCAAATCTGAAAAACATGATAACAACAATCCTAAAATTTCTACTACAATGTCAGATATATTCTTATTATCATTATCATTATCATGATTATCGTCACATCAATAAGTTTATTGATCTGAAAAAATGTAAAACATGTACTTCATCATACAACCATTGGAGACAATCATACACACTAAAAAATGTAGCTTATTTTCATGGCATGATCTTCACAGCAAAAGCAGAGAAAAAGAAATATGATCCAATCTGTAACAAATCCGAGGAAATTAAATGATGCATCTATTAATCGTACCTGATCAAAGTTCATGATTTGGAGTACTCCCTCTGTGTTGAGAGTCTGTAGATGTTTTTGGTACTGCTGTAATCCTTGGATGCAAGATTTGACGATGTTTTCGCTGCTCTCCCCTGCAAACTTCTGCTTGCCTGATCCCTGCTGTTTGGCAAACTTGATGGCACGACTAACCAAGTTCTGCCTGCTTTCCAGAGACAGCTGCAAAGAACAAACAAACCAACAAAAATTTGATGAATTCAACAATTAGTAAAATACAGTGAAACCTGTCTATAAAGACAACCCAAGGGAGACAAGAAAAGTGGTCTTTATAGGCAGGTGGTCTTTATGTACAGGTTCCTTTAGTATGTGTTTCAATGCGAAACCATTTTCAAGGGAAACAACAAATGTGGTCTTTGTATACAGGTGGTCACTAAAGCAGGTTTGACTGTATTATTGTCTGGTCCCACAGATACAACTTAAAGCCACATGTTCCAAAGAATTTACATCTTTACAGGTAGGTATTACAGGAGGATTGACAGAAGATACCATTTTAGGTGGTAAATGCCAGACAAGCTGTCTGGCATTCAAGAAGCGGTGATCACCAATGCATCTTAGGTCAATCATTTGAGGAAGACACCTAAACCGAACACATTGCAACTGTCAGAGAAAAGTAGCTTTTGTATGTGTTATAGAACAAATTTCTAAAAATTTGGACCATTCTGATGAATTGGCTCAGCATTAACTTCTTATTTCAGCACTCACTAATAAACTACAAAATCAGACAAACTTACCTTCTCCAGTGACTTCTGAGTGAAGACGATCCTCTTGATAAAATCCAGAAAGTCAGAGATGGTAAGTCGTCCAAAGAACTCTCCACATGCCTCATAGCGATGCTGCCATTCAGCCTACAGAGAAGTATATATCAAATTTACTGATTGATGATCATTGGAGCAGCAGCAAAATTGACGCACATTACAATTTGGCACAATTACATGCGGTCTATTTGGAAAAGTATCAGGGTAGAAGATCAAATTAATCATTTTGTTTCTTACAAAATTGAAACGCTGTCTAAAGCAAAATTTCGTGACAATTACATGAATTATTATCATTATCTAGACATTACTTAATAATCCTGGAGGATGAAACAGGGTTTCTCTTATCACAGCCCTTTAGTACACAGGCCTGGGTGTATTCCCTGATGCGGAGCCTGCCAAACGAAACAGACATTTAATCTCCCCATTCATTATACTCAAACACTAGGGGAAAATATACATTATGTTTTTAGAAATCATGTGACAATCCTAAGCAGAATTTCTAGAAACTTACGGTGGTTTCAGGGGCTTTCTTGTGATTTTGATCGCCGTCCCAGAACATTTTCACGGTGAACGCTAAGAAAACTTGAGATGGAGTCAGATTCCCACCATTCTAGAAAAAAAATGAGCAAGAAAATGATTCAAAAGAAACACTTCTAAATCTTGCAACAGAAGAGGATTAAAATGAATAGTATAAAACACCTTTTTAAATGGTGTAGAGCAGAGAAAACTCAAATACCCCTAGATGAAATGATTTAACTATGCAAAAAAAAATATTAATCTACAAGTACATAACACAAATGCATAAGATGTATAGAATCGTTTCATTTTGATATACATCTTACTTAAAGAGAACATGAAGTATCATCTTCTTTATATACTTCATATCATTCATGTAAATGGTGAAAAGCACAGATTTGGGGTAGTTTATCAAATGTAGAGAAAAACAATAGGCAATCAAATCGTTCAAATGCACAAAAAAATAGCAATAAATAAATGAACAAAGAGAAAGAGAGAGAGAGAGAGAGAGAGAGGGGTGAGGGAGTATAGAGTAATGGAAAGGTCATAAAGAGAGAACATCACAAGCATAATAACAAAGTGCAACTAACCTTGGTGGGTATTTTTGGAGCTAGTTTGGCAAGAACATGGACATTGGATGAGATGAGAGAGGGTGAGATGACATTGATAGGGTCAGAGACTCCATCCATTAGACGTCGGTAGTCCAGACCTAAATAACATGACAAAGATACCAAGGAATTACATATAATTCAATAAATATCAATCACCAAGTTACATTGATTACAGATATACCTGTACTTGTATAGATATATACGACCAATATTTTCACTAACTATTCTCTAAATACATTTCATAAGATGATATCCGTAATGAAAATTAAGAACATTACTATGAAAACCAAAATCCGATTCTCAAAGTCATATATCTGCTCAGTGCTTCTCTATGGGTGTGATTGTTGGACGGACAATAAACAAAGAGCTTGAAAGAAGATTAGAGGCTACAGAGACCTAGTTCTTAAGAAATCTTATGACTATATCATGGACAGAAAAGATAACAAATGAAGAAGTTTTCAGAAAAGCAAGTGTAAAACCATCACTCATCAACACAATAAGAAAGAGGCAAATGCACTTTGTTGGTCACATATACAGAAAGGATAATCTAGAAATTCAAATTATTGACAGGAAAGATTGCTGAAAGAGGAGTGCCGGAAGGCAATGCCTTACATATCTGAAAAGCCTAAAAAAATGGGCAACCAAAAATGTAACCAGCAATACCAGCTTTTAAAGAATAGCAGATAATAGACAAAAATGGGGGGCCTTGACTGCCGATGTCTGTAACAGAATTGGCACTTGATGATGATGATGATTCTCTTTACAGAAATTTCATATTCAAAATGTACAATAATCATTTATGAACCAATGTTTAAGGTTAGGAATAAAATAGTGACACACATATGCCACGGTGCAAACTCACTGATATGTACATGTATGTAATTACACAAATCAGTGATGCATACTGTGCTTTAAAACAAATTTATCCATTAATTTTATTTTGCGACAGGAGTTTTTGTGAGGTGGTTCACTGCTAGATATGGGAACAAGCCTTCAGAATCCATGACAGGTGTTTGTCTACCCAACTCACTCGAAGCGGCTGCCTTGATCTTCTTCAGGAGCTTGACGTGCATGTCAGGGGTTATGACCTGACCTTTGACCTCTGCCCCGCTCTTCTGCAGCAGCGTGAAGTAGTAGATGAGACGCTGATGATCAGAGCCCTCTATGGTTGGATAGATGCAAGTCTCCATCCTCTCGCAGAAATCGTCCGGTCTCTCAAGAAGAGTGGCGACAAGATCAAGCTGATGGCTTCGAGCCTCGATGGCAGAGGTTGAGAGACTGACACAGAAAAATGAGCAGGTTTGATGTACATTGAAAACGAGAGGTAAAAGAGCACAATTATAGCCTAAATTATCATTACCATAATTTCATTTGATCCTTGATTTGTCAATAACAGACATGAACAAGATAGCTATTTGAACAATACTGGAAAGCACAATTTTCGGTTTGATGCCAAGGGATTGAAATAAGATTCAAATTTTTATAATCATTAGATAAGCATGTATAAATAGGAGGATAGAAGCTTAAACCCTTACTTGTGAATTATACATGTAGGTAAAAGATGAAAAACAAACAAACATTTTGGGAGATTTTTTAAAATATTGTGAGTCCACAAAAGTACTCGTGTGTCAAAGTTGACTGCCTCTAAAGTTATGTCTGGATTGAAGATAAATGTAAATGTAATATATCGTGGGTTTTCTGCGGGTTATTATACTGAAATACCTTTAACATTCTTTTCTCTAGATGAAATTGTTTTGTAAGTGGAATTAGGATTGCTTACTCACCCACTCTCTGAGAAGAGGAACTCTAGATGAGCCATAAGCACCTCCCACATTGATAGATGATAGCGCTGGGCCAGGGATACGGACAGGTTATACACATCATCCTCTAGACTCCTGTAGGTTAAATGCAAATAAATAAAGTACATCATGCACCATTCCTAAAGCCTTTAGCTATCCCAATATTTTCAGATTTGAAGGATGTTACATTTTAAAAGTTGGTATTTTTTGTCTTTATTTAAAGAATTTGCGATATAAAGCAAACTTGTCAAAAATCATTGAATTAAAGCAGTGTGCACTGAAAAGGTTGAGAAAAGGACCAAATGAACTTACATTGCCAAGTCCAGAATTGATTTGAATAGACATGATTTGAATCTGTAAATTTAAATTAATCCTATCTGTACTCGAAAAGTTTTAAAAAGGACCAAATGAACTTACATTGCCAAGCCAAGAATTGATTTGAATAGACATGATTTGAATTTGTACATTTAAATTAATCCTATCTGCACTCAAAAAGGTTGAGAAAAGGACCAAAAGAACTTACATTGCCAAGCCCAGGATTGTTTCCTGTTTGTATTCATTGTCCTTGGTAAAGCGTACAACATCCACTCCTGGTAGAACAAAATGAGAATACACAATTTATTATACACATTGATGATATCCTACAAAATATACATGTACATTCAGGGTTATCCTGAAAGAAATAGCCCCATGTTCCATGACTCTGTCCATATGAAAAAGTGAAAGTTATGATTGCAGGCCTACAGCTTTTGGAGAAACAAAGGGGTGTTGGGACATTGGGGTTGAACCAACTGGACAAGGTTCTGTGAAAATACTACGACCCTGACCTCTTCCCAAGCAACACCTGCCACAAAAGGTACATTATTACGCACTCAACAAATGATCTAGAGAGAAACAAAACCTTGTTAAGACATGTGGAATGAACCCTCACCTCTTCCAAGAGCTTGAAGGCTTTGAGCCTGCAGGAGATCAGCAAGAAGCTCATCGTAGTGTTTGAGCCTTCCAACAAAAGCAGAGACATCCCCTGACCACCCAGCTGCCTTCTTGCTACCAGCCAGCTTGAGAACCTTCTGGATGAGTTGTGGTGGGGTGGTCTCGTAGATAGGGGGACTCTTCTTGGCTTGTTTGATGGGCTGGAGTCGCACCGTTGCTTGGAGGGCGAAGTAGTACGAGGCCAACTGGAGAGAGAGGGCTGAGTGGGGGATCTTCTCAAAGCACTGGTCTGCATCTAGAGGCTGTAAGACACAAAGGAATTCAGTTAGTATCAAAACCAAATCTGTCATAGACAGTGAAATGAAATAATTTCTACTTGGACAGATATTAGCAAGCATAAAAGTGATTGTGTATTGTTATTATTACGTCAGGTTATACAGTTTTCATACCATGTGTGATCTCTACTCAATGGTGTTTCTGTATTATATATAAATGTTCATGTGCCCAGAGTATACGTTAGCAAGCAAGTCAAATGCATATGCACATACTTGGGTTTTCTTTAATCCTACCAGGGCCCTGTCTTATAAACAGTTGCGATTAATTGCAACTATGCACACAAGATACAGGAGACTGGAAACTTTGATTGATTGGAGGACTTGCAATCAATTTGGATCAATAGCAACTCTTTATAAGACGAAAAGTCTCCATTTCTCTCCTGGATACATTCTGATAAGTGCTGACTACGGCACCTGCAGCTTTCGTTAAAGGACACACCGTTTCATAATTCTGAAACGTCATAATTCTGGAAACAAAGTGAACAATAGTGAACAGGTTATCATACAGAATTGAAACTTACATTTGGAAGGGCAAGAAGATAAGCCAATGCTAGATTCACGTCTGACTTGAAGGCATCCATGGCAAGCTGTTGTAGGACTGTGGAGAAACATAGAATGGTTTGTAAGGCCCCTGTCACAAGTAAAACTATCTACCTGTTCATATATGACCATGTATATGATAACAATTATGTTTGAATGTTGTTCTCCCGACTGTTCAAAAATTCATACAAATTCTCATGTCAAGTCATTTCAATAATAGTCGTTTCTATAAAGCTTGCAACACATTCTAACAATGTCTCTACGCATTGTTGGTTCTTTATGAGAAGGGGAATTATGACCCTGGCTTAAGATACTGTTGCCAGTATTGGTACACAGTGCATTATGAGGTATAACTCCTACATGCACAACATATTAATTTACTACTCCTGAGTTGAGAGAGACAACTGTAGATAAAATGCCTCGCACGAGGACAAATCCACCAGGGAAGGTTTGAACTCTAGACTTCTAAATTGAAAGTCAATAGACCGGTATACTGACATTTAATGCATACTTTTTAAACACAGGTTGTTCTTGACAACCACCGGAAAGCTTGCCTGAGGCTTGCCCAACACAGCAACACATAATGTAGGCAAACTAGATTCCAAGTATTGTAGTTTATTCATTAATAACAGGTTAATGGAATAACTCGTCTCTAGGTCCCCTAGAGAGAAACATCTATAAATTTAAATATGTTAGTAATCCTGTCTATTGAATGGAGTACTTAACGACAGGGCTCCCATTACAGTCTTTAATATAAAACTACATAATTCATGATATACATGTACGTATTTCTCATGAATGACCAACAACAACAACTTTGAAATCATTCCTACCATGAGTAGCATGTTCAGACATGGACTGGTCATCTTTGGTCAGTCTTCTAAGCTGTATGGCTCTCAGCAGTGCTTCATTGAGTGACCGGTGTGATGTTTCACTAGATGACCACTGGTAGTTGACATAAGTAGGGTCATCCTGCAGGAAAAAAATATATAAAAGCAAATTCTGATTTCTGAAATTTTTATTTATATACCGATAACAAGGGAATAATATTAAAGTCTGTTACACTGTAAAACGTTTGGAATGATCTTAATCTTTATTTTAGATGAGTGTATTGTATTCTGAGGAATTTCACTAGATAATACCAGATACGATGTATATTATAAGAGAGAAAACCCTATAATACACAATATTTTTGAGTTCTTTTAGGCATAATTACATGTTCTGGTGGAATTCTCACTCTTAAAATTCATAATTGGATGAATCGATTGCAATACAGATTATTCTGTTGTAACTTAAGTACAATGCAAAGGTCACATTCACATAGGGACCAATAAGTACTATTACATAAATGTACAGTGATGGTGTTATGATTTAATATCTCTAAGTTCCCATATTTTCCATGTATGGGAAAGTGCTGTTTAAGAGCTGCTTGTGATTAATATAGCTGTATGTTGACAAATAGTGATGTAAGTAGACAGGGATAAATTATAATGTACCATTACAAAGACATGAACATGTATCAAAATGACTTTGTGATTTAAAGATGTCTATTATACAAAGGCATTATACTAACCTTGCTTATGGCAGGCTCCGTGAAGCAGGTGTCGTAAAAGGCAGGACACACCCGCCTCTCGATGCCACACCTCTCCACATCATCCTGGCTCTTGTCCCCCTGGTTGTCCCCTGCCATACCCCTCCCTAGTGGCCGAAGGAACTGCATGGTCCCTGCCCACCACTGGGTGTCACTCACACTGGCAAGGACAGCCTTGGTGGTGGCGCCGGTGGTGGCAAGTACTGCAGAGGTTGCAGCACCTGTGGTTGCCAGGACAGCGGAGGTTGCAGCTCCAGTGGTTGCCAGGATCTGTCGGGTTCTCCTGGTCATGGTTTGTGTGGACGTCTCTGGAGTGTCTTTCTCCATGTCATTCTGCAATTATACAGCATCAAAACAAAATAGTGATGATGATGATGATGATGACAATAGTGATACTATTATTGCACCGTAATGGCAATTTAGAAAGGCAAACAAAACACAGAGTGGATTTTTTAAAAAATGCAATTAGAACAAAATTTAAAAAGAGTGGGTCGTCAGTCTCCATGTGCGGAAGGTCATAATTCGCTGACACCAGACTTGGTGGAAATACTATTAATGGGTGTACAAGTCTGCACACAGCAAACCCGTAGGCCAATCAAGAAATACCCCCTCATCTCTCGGAGAGTCTTCGGCTGATGCAAATGTCAGATAAGGTCTGTACCATATGGGGGAAATTAGACAGAGCATTACATAAAGCATGTTGGTCATAAAACTGAAGGCTAATCCTGGTGAATGAAAACACCTGTTATTGGGTAATCATCCAAACGGTGTCAAATTCCCCATGAGAGCCCACTTCAATGTCTTTACCCTAATAGTGTAAATTATGAGCTGTGTATTCATAAGAATGATGTCATGTATCATATTCATATCAACACTCTAAAACACATACCTCGAACCCTTCATCTTCCACATCTGCTGTATCTTCTGGTAGGGTATCTTGTGTTTCCATAGCAACTTCTTCCTCCTCATTTTCCTGTCCTTTCTGGCTATCTTCCACTTCCACTGGCAATTTACTATATAAAATCTGGGGGAAACAATACAAGAACTTCTTGAAGAATATATGTGTACATGCTTTTATTACAACCATTCAACATGCACAAATTATTTGTAATGCTTTTCAATGTAAACATATTCGTGAACATGATGTATAAAAATTGGTGGGACTGTTTTGATGAAGAAAAAACTAGATGGAACTTCGACTGCGCGCAGTCGAAAATGATGCCTCCACCAAAGAGCAATTTTACAAACCAAAATGGAAGCAATTTTTAAAATTTAAGTTTGATTGTAATCCATCTGTTGGTTCTAATAATAACGCGATCACAAGCTATTTTAGGATACATAATGAGCCCTGTGACCTTTAACCTCGTGACCCCAAAATCTAATCAGTTTATTGGCTCTGCAAGATACATACATGACCCAAGTTTGGCGGTAATCCATCAATCGGTTCTTGAGATAACGTGATCACAAGCTATTTTGCATACATAATGAGCCCTGTGACTGACTTTTGACCTCGTGACCCTAAAATCTAATCAGTTTATTGGCTCTGCAAGATACATACATGACCCAAGTTTGGCGGTAATCCATCAATCGGTTCTTGAGATAACGTGATCACAAGCTATTTCGCATACGTAATGATCCCTGTGACCTTTGACTTTTGACCTCGTGACCCTAAAATCTAATCAGTTTATTGGCTCTGCAAGATACATACATGACCTAAGTTTGGCGGTAATCCATCAATCGATTTTTAAGATAACGTGATCACGAGAACGGGACAACCAGAAAACATAATGACTCCGGCTACTTTGTAGCGGAGGCATAAAAAGAAAGAGATAAAAACAGAAAGAGAATGAAAAGGCTCAAAGGTCTGTATCTATTAAGTCAATACAGTTAACAAAAGGAAAGCTTAGACCTCAGACAATTGTCATTTAAATTTTTTAAAAACAAAAGTATAAATCCCATTGTCCAGTTAAAATTTTAGCAGAATACGGGCCAAAAAGTTGAGTATATATAAATTGTAAAGTCTAAGAAAAATCCCCCCCCCCAAAAAAAAAAACACAAAAAGGCCCAACAAGAGAACAGGTTGACCACAAAAAAAAATGAAAAAGATAAATTTACCTGCGTAAGGAGCAGATTCCTGGCTTCTAGAATAGCAACCAAAGCTTCAGGTTCACAGTAGGCCGAGGCAAAGGCAAGAAGCTCACGTCTGTGGACCAAAGTAAAATGTCAATTAGTCTTCATGCTCAAAACAGCAATGTGGATATTGTAAACCATATACACGAGGTACTCCATATAACGTTGGCATTGTATAATGATTCAAAATGTTCAAATAAGACTTTGCAACTAGTAGAAAAGGGACAGTCATTGCTGCAAATAAAAGGAAGGATTTGACAATTATAATGTCATAGTTCCTGAAATTACCCATTTCTTCTCTATCATCACACAGCATAAAGTGGATTTGGTCTGGAAACTTTCTCTTCTCTTTCATGGGAATATTTCCTGCTCTAAAGTTTTGGACAACCCCTTGGGCAGCTTTCTCATACGCACAATGAACAGTCAGGTTCTCACCTGGCTTGAAGGTCATCAAAGTCATCCTTGAGAGCAAGATCTCTGCACACCTCCCAAGCAGGTCCATAGCTGTCTGATACAAGACGTTTGTTAACATTCCATGCTGTCTTGTAGTCAGAGCCCTAGGCATAGGAATAATAGCAATGATACATGTAGTTATAATAATGATAATAGCATTAACAATAATAATAATAGTGGGTCATTGAAGTCATCCTTGAGAGCAAGATCTCTGCACACCTCCCAAGCAGATCCATATCCATCTGATACAAGACGTTTGTCAACACTCCTAAATAATAACATTTGCATAATTAATGAACACAACCTTCAAACTGATCATTGACACCACTTATGATAAGTACGTCAATGGACAAAAAAGGGTAACAATAAATGACGAATTTGCTAAATCTCACCATCTATCAAACTTGCTTGGTCATAGATCATACACTATCAGAGAAGCAGAGAATGTCAATAGCTCAAATAATTCAAACAACTGTGAAAGAAGAGCACAGAGTACTAGATCTAAAGGCATGGAACGCACAACCAAACGTTAACAACATTTTCTGATCAATATGAGACAGAACTGGACTGAACATATAAAATAACAAACAGTAAACTAGAAAAAAATATTAATTTTACCTGTAGAGCTGCCCTGCTCACAAGAACTTGCACTTTACCCTGCCTCTCCTTCTCATTATCACCACATACACGCAACAGCTTGGCAAGTCGAAGCAGCTAAATATAGGGTTAACAAAAAGAATAATAAGAGATCATTAACCTTCTGTGCTAAAAAGGTGAACAAATATATTGATGAACTGCATATTTTCTACAACTAAATAAAATCTGATCACCTTACCATGTCCTCTTTTGACATGAGAATAATAAGCATGGCTATTTTCATGGATTCATAGGTAATCCAGTTTCAAGGTGAGGCACTTATTTACCAAAATATCATGAGTTATCAAGTGGTATTTGAGACTAAACTCAGGTGAGGATTGTAATTGATTTTCAATTTTGATGGTGGTATTACAGAATGATGCTTTTCTGAAGTTTACCTTTTCTGAATTGGTAGAGGAAGATTTGGCAGATGTAATCACTTTCTCAACCAGTTCTAGTCTGTCTTCACACAGTCTCACTGAATATAAAGTAAAAACAAAGAGAGGAAGAGAGTTACAATGCAAAATAGAATGTGGGGTCACACTCCCATGGAGAACTGAAATACAAATCTAAAAACATCTTGAAATGATGGTGGAACAAGATTCATTTATATATGTGTTAAAAAATGAATAATTATTGATGTAAAACCAGTATAAATATTTTAAAGTGTTCCAAATGATGACAGTTGTGATGATGATGAGGATAATGATGATGATGATGATGACGATGACGATGTTGATGATGTTGATGGTGACAGTGATGATGAGGAGGAGGAGATGATGATGATGATGATGAGAATGATGATAATGTAGATCAATGGAGATGACAGCAATGATGATGATGATGAGAATGATGATAATGTAGATCAATGGTGATGACAGCAATGATGATGATGATGATGATGATGTTGGTGATTATGGTGGTGGTGATGCCAATAAGAATGATGACTATGACCCGAAAATTGACAGTGATGATAATTAAGGTAGTGGTGATGAGAATGATGATGATGGTGACTGAACATTTCAGTGACCCCCTACACAGCACTAACCTTGAAGAGGAAGAATGGGAGTTGAGAAATCATCTAGGAGAGCCAGTGATGCGATGAGATCTAGTTCTTCCTGGATCCTAGTTGGACAGTCTGCAATCAGCTGAAGACAGGATCTAAATAAGATGGGAGAAAGAAAACACTGGTCATATCAAAATGTACACATGGGACTGTCTACGAGAGGAGACTATGGGTAATCAGCTGCAGATAAAGCCTATATGGGTCTCTCTCTCTCTCTCTCTCTCTCTCTCTCTAGTATCCATATGAACACACTTTGTCGACCACACCTTTTCGCACGCAACTCTGTTTCCAGCCTTCTCCATCAATTTCATCCCCCAATTTTTCACTCCCTTACCTCTAGCCATATATTTAAAACAATCCATCAAAGATACATGTACTCTTCTTCTTTTACTCCTCTTCCCCATGAGCTTTCTTGGCATTATCTGAGTCTCTAAGCCTCTTTCACATAACAAGAGTCCATAAAACCCATATGCCTAATTCCTGAAATCCTGGAGGGTCATATCAAAGCCGGTAGAATGAAAAAATTCTGCACTTTTACACCCTCATAAATTGCTCTAATAGTAAACCCAGTAATCACTATCATTCCCCTTACCGTGCTAGTTCCATAGTGGTATCCATCAAATCAGCCGATGAGTTGAAGTATTCCCTTGCTGCTGAGAGGACCAGGTCAATGGATCGCTCGTAGGGGATCAGGGAAGCTGCCTTGACCGATGGTCTGGCCAGGGTGGAACCCTCTGGTCTGGATTTGGTCAGTTTCTCTCCAGCGAGTCGGATGTTGGCAATGGATCCAGAACCAAGGAGACTCTCGGTGAAAATCTAGAGACCATCAAACAAAAGAATTCTCAAAATATGTTAGACTAGACTGTAGTTTAAAGATGACTTATTCAAAGAGAATGAAGTTGATCTACAGCAGGTGAAACAGATCATATCATATTAACCCATTGCCTATGGGAACCAGGTGGTCCCTGTATAAAGCCTTCGGAAATAAGAGAATTCAGTATTCAATGGGTTAAAATAAGACTGTACAATGTTGTATACCTCTTGACACTGAGTCGCAGACAAACACGTGTAGACAATCCGTCTTAGCTCCAGCATGTCCTTTCCAAGCTTGTTCCACTCCCACTCTCTCTTGGGGGGTTTCCTGAAGGAACAAAAAAGGTTGATAAGAAAGATATGACACAGTTCTCAAGGTGGCACAAGTGTGGTCAAACACACAAGACTTAACACAGAGAAAGCAGATATGTAAGCAACTACAGGATTTACTTTAATATTCCAGTCACACCAAAAAGACCCAACTCCAGACCAACATTAGACCTAACACAAAAGGCCACGAGTCAGTTGGTATGAAGTCGATTCGGAGGTGTGACTGAGGTATAGGTGCTATCTGAGAAACAAGAGAACAGAAATGCACCAGTGCACCAACTTGGTTTTGACATCTGGGCCCGTAACACAAAGGTTTGCGATCGATTGCAAATTGAAAACAATGATTCTGATCGGTTAATTATCCGTCTTTTGAACGATATGTGCATGCAACAATGATCTTGACTGATCAAAAATGATCAAATGATCAAAAACCTTTGTGTTATGGGGCCCAGGACATCCTAGTTCTACAACCCTCCCTCCTTCTGTCATATACCCCTATGTCACTTAATCAACTCACCCTCGAGCAGCCTGTCTAGCAAGTCTAACCATCAGCTTGGCAGCAGCATCCTCATCACTCTGGGTCTCTCTCACTGCTTGAGTCACCATGGCCACACCATGACTAGCAAGGATCTCTACAGCCTGCAGATGACCTTCAAGCTCTTCAAGGTTATGGTAGAGAACAGTCAGGTCCTCACCAACAACCCTGGACAAATAGAAAAGAGTAACAGACAGTATTTAAAGGCTGTTCAGACCTACATGATCACAGAAAAATCAACAGTGGTCCCAACTGAACGACTCGGGCAACTATAAAATCGTTGGGGTACTGTCAATCAAACACTGTCTCACTAATATTACTGTTAAGGGCTATCCTAAGGAAACTGCACCCTGAGCAATCAAAATGAAATGATGATAATATCACTAAAGGGAGCTCATAACATTCCGATTGCGAAGATTTGGTATAACAAACATTTTCCATACATCCTAGTAAGCCTAAGTAAAATGTGTCTCAGGCTTTAAGACATTAAAGGGATAGTTGAGTTCTTGTTTAAGACCACAAATGCCTACAAAGTGCATGGTATATTGCTCTTATTCTTATTTATGACATTTCTAGTGCCCTTTTAGAACCTAAAATTGCTATGAAGGTAATTTTAGACCCCAAAATGTGTGAATTTAGATTGAATACGATCATACCGATTCAGCTCCACTTTCAAAAAAATACAGTGACCGTTAATTAATTAATGAAATAATAATAACAATACACGGGCCGGCTGGTTGTGCGTATTATAAGCAACACGAAAAAGCCAACAAAAAGCTAATAGTGGCATCGGCTGGAATAAAACGTATAAGGCACTATCTCGTTTTTCAACGGCTGGTTCAAAATGAACGAATATTTGGTACCAACACAAATATTAGAATTGGTTATATTTATGGATATTTCAGCTGTCTCTGAATCGATTTTGATCAAACAAAGATGATTTTGTCATTTAAATTGTATATTCTTTCAAATTTGACACCCAGTTTTTCATTATCTGACAAAAAAATTATTTTGTGTAGCGCCCTCTGCAACAAAACTCAACTATCCCTTAAGAACCTAGAAACTCTTCAGTGATCTTCCCCTATACTCTCTTAAAAAGAGTTTTCCAATCACCCAACAAGAGTTCAAACACAATTTCTTGATATTACCCTATAAGCTCTGTAATGGGAGAGTCTTCAAATCTCCCAGCAAGTATTCCTTTAATGATCTTACAGTCTTTCAATCATTCAACAAGAGTTCAAAAGTAATCCAAGGATCTTACCCTAGGCTCTGTTTTGGTAGAACCTTTAGGATCCGTCTTGCTACATCCAGCTGGTCATCTCTCTCACATGCATAGATACATTGTTGAGCTAGAGACAGGAGATCACTCTTCCTTCTTATGATGGGCTCTGTAGACTGCATTATTTAAAAAAAGAAGAAGAATAAATCCATTATAAATCCATTATAAATCCATTAATAAATGACATTAAATACATTTCAAATTCATCCATCTCATAATTATTAATGTAACGCTGAGCACGAGACAGAATATCATCCTCCTTCCTTCTGATGGCCTCTGAAGACCAGGATAAAAACAAAAATATATGATTCTTTCAAAATTAATCTTTCTTACAGAAATATCAAGTATTCTATAAGACAGGGACACGTGATCACCCTTCTTACATATGACAGGCTCTGGAGATCCTATAGATATAATTCATGCCACTGGCGTAGATACATTGCTGAGTTGGGGACAGGAGAGCGCTATAGTTCCTTATGAGAGAGACTACATTATGAAACATAAAATAGCTCTTTTCAAAATCCTTGTAAATCATTAGTAAAAGCAAGAGATGGTCATTGCTTTTTCAATCAAATTAATTGTAATTTCATGAGTCATTGTCTAAAAAGGTCGCAAGCTTCTTTGAACGCTCGCTATACCGTGATTAGCAAGTAAAAACAAATTTTCACAGATCCAGAAAATAAGCGAACTTACTGTATGTTTACTGTTCTCCAAAATGAGTTGACATTTGGACAGATCCTCCTGAAATGGTAAATCAAATGAAAACATGAAGAGGGTGAGAGAAAGCTAAAAAAAATTCTCATCTAAGGAAAACAAACAAAACAAAAAGATTGATCAACATTAAACTTTGAAAACTAAAAACATACAGAAGAAAGGATTTGCATAGATTGGTCAACTATGTTACAAGATAATGGCACAGTACAAAGAAACAGATAAACTCAGAACTCTCTCTGACCTTAGCCAACGATAGCATGAACTCCTCGGTGAGGGTCACTCTGGTTCCAGGCGAATCCTCTTCACACCTCTGGAGAAATGGAATCACCCAACGCTTCATATCCTTCACATAAGTCTCAGAGGGTGTCTGGTAAAGACATGAAAAGGATGAAAGCTTGTCTATTTTTTTTATGATATGTAACATAGAGGTAAAACTTCAAATTCTAGTTTGTCTGATAGCACAGAATAGATTTACTTTAAAGTATAAATCGTAGGAATTTACTTTGCTCATAGATCTTGCACCTTTTAGCATGCTCAAAGCTGATCTGTTTTCTCTATATTTCACATAAAATTTTTTTTAAATCTATGTTACACATCTGTAAAGCGACATCTCCTGTTGTCTCAAAGTGAGTCATTTTCACAGAAAAATTGGTTTGTTTAAAATTAAGATGTATCTATTTCTCATCAGACATAAAACACAATGATATACAAATAATGGTGACAGAGAAATGGAAACTACAGTAAAGCCATATGCCTCAGAGATGTAGATGTACTTCCCAAAAATTTGTTTATATCATACTTTTATATAATAAAAGTCTTAGAAGATGAGAACACTAATTTCTCACCTTTGACATCATGAGCAGCATGACCTGGAGGTTGGTGAGTTTCTTCAGTGAAGCAAGGGTCAAATCAGGGTCAGTCTGGCACTCGTACGACAACACTTCCAAGGTCAAAAGTTCATGATGAAGACTCTCCAGACCCTGTGATTAATAGACAATGACAAATATATTACTGTTAAAAGGAAGATTAAATGTGGAATGAAGTTATCTACTTCACCCAGGATTTAAAAAAAAGTTTATTGCAAACACATGGGGATTTTTTAAATATAATTCTGATAGTTGGGACCTAATATGTACAAAATTGATTACATGTCAGTAATAACTTACACAAGGTCTTGGATTTGTTCCTGAGACCTCAAGTTTCCAAGTCTAGATGGTGTAATTGTTGGTTGTTTTTATAAATGCTTCCAAAATATGTTTTGTCTATCATAACAGAAGCCGGAGAAACGTGCTGGCTTCTGTAATTTATTCTCAATTCAGTTTTGTTCTGTATTACAGAAACTAATTTGATGGCTCATCATCTAATAGCACTTGATTAAAAAAATATTTAACAGCAAGCACTGTATCAATGCATGGTGTTTTATTTCAACAATCCATTCAAATTAAATTGAAGCTTTTAAAGATTTGAAAAATCTTACCGGTATATTCCTTTCCATGGCCAGTCTGACCAATGACAGGGCATTGTCCACCTGCAAACACAAACAAGAAATTAGATGCCTTGTGCAAATAACAATTAAAGTCCAATTACCGGTAGCTTAAAAGAAAAACTGAAAAGCAATGTGAAATAACAAAAACATCATCACAATAAAGATTCTGAGGTTACACTCCCTTTGAAAGGAGAGGTCATCATTTGAAAGTACTCTGCATAAAGATTATATTCTCCATTTTGACTAAATGACTCTCCCATCTCCCACATCTTACATGTAAATGCTAGCTAGTAAATGCTTTCCCTAAAATGTTCTTTTCCTTTGACTATAAGCCTTTAATGATTCTCAGTCCTTTTATCATTTTTTTTTCTCCATTACTCATTTTCCTCAGCTATGTTCATCATTTACATATTTAAAAATTATATATGTCCATTTGATCTGTCTAGATTCATCTTCTATGGCCATTGCTCTCTTTATCATCCAGTCCCATCTTTCTATCTTCCTTCCTACTTCCATCTCCCCTCTCCCTATGTATCTTTCCCTCTTGTTATCTCTCACTCTCTTCATCTCTCCCTCTCTGTTTCTCCCTCCTTCTCTCTTTCTCTCCCTCTCTTCATCTCTCTCTCTCTCTCTCTCTCTCCTTTACTACTTCCACCACATAATGATCTTTTCCTACTCATCTTACCTGTCTAGATTCATCTTCTATGGCCATAGCTCTGAATATCACCCAGTCAGTCAGAAGCTGTTTGGTCATTGTCTCACACCTAGGAAAGAACAATTATACAAATACATGAACATTCCTAAAGAATATTAAACATAATGTATTAAAGGATGCTCTTAAGGACCCCCGCACATTTGCTACTTGTATTCGCAAAATTATAATATATCTAATTTATATCCATTTAATTAAAATATTTCTGAAATGTTAATTACCTCATATATATTATCTCATTAAACTATGTATCATATCTGTACAACTGTATGTTTAATGTTTATATTTCATGCCCTGCTCCTGCAAATCCACTGTCCTGGGCCATGTACACTTTATTGTGATACATGTAGATGTCTGTATAGTTATGATCTATTTGTACCACTGTCTATTTAGATTATGAAATAAATGCTTTACATTTGATTATTCTGACTCACTTTTATAGTTGTTATATCATTTTGTGATATTAATAATCTGATAATTAATATTTGTTTATCTTATTTTTATTTACAAAACTGCTCAATAATTCTCAACATGACATATCCATTTCATTTTTAACACCCCCTAATCTGCACTAGTCATAATACCATGAAAACTTAATTTGTAGAAACTACCGCTCAATGGCAATGCACATCAAAGTAGCACTAGTCAGTTCTTGTGTACATGAATCCATTCAAACTCCTATCTTCTCTCAATATTTCATCTGTTTCAAAATTCTCTCCCCTTTCTCTATAATAATCCCTTCACTTAAACATAAAAACTACTTCAGAAATGGCTGTCCTTGTCGTTATCTCTACAATATATGCTTGTTTGTATCTTTTTTCATTTGTTAATGTAAGATACCATCATTTGAATCAGTAGAGCAAGTGCTTTATACCTGAATTTCATCAGATCTGGACTATCCTCATAGAGGAAAGCCCCGAAGTCTAGCTGTGTTGGGTTGATGACCCTCTGACAGTCTGGACCCTCACACCAGTCCTTTTCCCTGTGATGGTCCTGGTCCCAGGAATACACCTCTGGATCTGACTCAAAGCTGGGTGAGTAATCAGAAGAAAAAAAAAGGAGAAAAAAGTTTAGGCAAAAATTCACTTTACAAAGTATCTCTATCTCTCTTTTTATAGAACATTCCTGCAAATACTCTGACTACCATAAGCATCACCACATGTACTGAGTTTTCTGGGGGATTTTTTTCTTTCTTTCTTCTCCTTTTCCACATAAATAAATATGCTGCAACTCAAAATATATTGTATTCTATTAAAACACAAAGTACATAAGATTCAGAATATAATAATAGAATTGAAACATGATCCTGGTTGCGTATACCCTAAATGGTTCTGAAATTTACTCAATATACAAATGTTGCATAGCATTTGGAATTGGGTTGTTTGTACATTTGTTTGTGTGTTTATGTGTTTGTTTTCATACAGATATGACTATCTAGTTCCACTTACCTGGCTTCAGGGAGCAGTGTCTTGTATTCGGTAGGAGGTGTGGTCTCAGGGAGGTTATTAAGAATCATCAACCAATGAGGTAAAGTGTCTTTCCCATGGTAGGTGAACATGGTCTCCAAAGCCTTCCAATCAGAATCCTAAAAATATGAACCATATGAATAATTTATAACATACACTGTCCTGGGCCCTGTTTCATAAAACTTGATATCAATAACAAGTTACAAGCTACTGTTATAAGCTACTGAAATCAAGGCATCTGATTGGCTAAGAGCAAATTTGTCATAGAAGTTTAGCATTTGTTATAGATAAAAAGTTTTATGAAACAGGCTCCTGTATTGACATGAATTACTCAACTCATACTTCAACAAAATGAGTTATTCATGACATCAAATGAATTATTCAAGTTTTAAATGACTGGTTCATAGTTTGATTGTAAATATTTCATAATCTACTAATGTCTTACCAAGATGACAAACTTATAGTTTATAAAATATGTCACTTCTTCAACAGTTCAAACATTATGATATTTGTCTCAACAATATGATAAAATGATTGTTTTCACAACACAAATAATTCACTGAATATTTCAACTATGACTTGATTGACATGCATTTTAAATTTTAAGAGTATGATTTAAGAGTAATGATTCTAAACCTTTAAAACATAAATGCTTCATTTGCTAAATGAAATGATCTTCAATTTATGATTCTGTAAATATTAAAAAAGGGTTATGATTTCAGAGATTTCCCCATCAATCTCTCTCATACCATCCATACAAGAAATTAAACTAAAACTCACCCTTGCCATTCGACTGCAGCCTCAACAATGTTTTCAGATCTAAACTTCTCAAAGTTCTTCTCATTGTATGCTCTCAAAGCTGACTCTCCTCCTCCAAGAATTTCCTTCATTAACGTATTAAAGACAAAATGAACAAATAAATTACTCATTTTACACTACACAAATTCCATTTCACATCTAGTGAGAGGTCCAATGCTGGAAAAAAATTACTCAAATTAAGTTGTGATCAGATCTGAGCAACTTGGTTTTGAGAATTCCGGCCTTGTTAGAAATCCAAAGTATCTTTTGATTATCTCAGTGCCGTTCCCATTTAAAACTTGAGTTTCTTTAGTTTAGTAAACAAGCAACAAATATCTTTCTAAATCAAAAAGGAAGGTACAGCTAGCAATTAAATCCCAGGAACAATTATTTTGTTCATAGTTTTATCCTGAAATAGAGAAAATTGTGTAAAAAATTGATATTTCAAATGCATTCATCCTAAATCTTGGCTTACTTCATAAGTCTTCAGTCTGTCCAAGTATCCCAACAGTCTGGTACGGCAACGACACAGCTCTCTCTGTTCAAGAGTCAGCCTAGTTGAAATAAGAAAAAAAGGAACTTTAAACCCAGTGACAGCCAATTGCAGAAATACTATGAATGTATACTTAGTCAACCATACACACTGAAGGAGATAATATGAAACTTTTTAATTGAATAATCTTTTGAATATCATGAGAATGCGAATGCTTATCTGCAGTACAAACAGATTCTAGCATTTCAAGATGCATGTCAAGGTCACATTTCATTTACTATAATGTAGTGCAACTATAGTACCTTAAGACGTCTTCTGGGCAGCAAATATTTGATGTGTCAACAATTTTCTTCAGTTTATTCAATGTGAATGAAACTATCAATCGATTCTTTGACCACTTACTTTGAGAAATCAACCTGAGCCAGGAGTTTTTCTCTCTTCTCTTTTTTCTTCCTCTCAAAAAGCTCTTCCTCTGTTTCTTCATCCTCCTCATCATCGTCATCACCGTGACGATAGTTATCAAAGTTCCTCTCCAGCTCAATGTCCTCATCGGAACACAAGATGAATCTAGTCGAGAAAAGAGATCAAGGAGGATATGAATGCAAAAAGGTATCTTATGGGACAACCTTTTTAATTTGTATATATCTCGAAAGGTTTTATTTGTCAGAACATCAACATAAAAAAATTCAAAATTTGTGTTATATTTGTTTTATAGGATATTTGTTTTGCCCTTATTATTGATAAAGAGCATGCTTGGTATGACAATCACTCCACAATATCCAAGTCACACCACTGAAACTGACACCAGCCAGACATAACAAAATATTACACTGCCCCGAATGGCCAACGTTTTCTCTTAAATCACTCAGATTGGAGTCGCACTGGAGTCGTGTTGCGGTGTGAACGGGGTACAACACCAGTTAACGAGATATTTACCTTCCTTTGTCCTCCTTGTTGCCAATGGCGATGAGAGCCTGAAGGTCTGTACCTCTTAGGCCATAGAGGAGGAGCTCCCTGGCAGCATCGATATCATCCGGGATGCGATCCAGACACTCATGGAGAACCCAGGAGCGTTTGGTGATCTTACTCTACGATAATGAAGCAAGATTTATTTGCATCTGTAAATTTTTTTTTTTTTTTTACATAAACTTTAAATGATCACTTCATTTTTTTGATGGTATTCGAATTGTATCTGAAACTCTCCATCACATCATTTGCAAGGGGTATTTCATACTTCTGAATGATCTATAATTAACTATACAAGAAATTGTTTTACTGCATGATAAGAAAACAAATGCTGTAAGTTTCTGGAAAGGTGAACTCTTGTATTTCATAGTTCTGGTCAATATGAAAGATTAGACAAATCTCACTGAAGCTAACTAAATTTTCACAGAATATTAAAACTAATATTAAACATCTGATGTCTCCCAAATTAATCAAACAAGTAAACAAAATAATCAGGTTGCTCAAGTCATCAATGAATTATATAGCATAATGTGCATACACCAATTCATAATTGGGCTTTTCAGTTTACTTAATTTCCAGTAATCTCCCGTTATTCATTTTTACATTTTGCTATTTCAAACAAACTTTTTACTGCATGGCAGACAAAAGAGAGTGTTTGACATAAAATCTCAGTTAGCAAAACAAGTGATATGAATTTTAACATACCAGGTAGTCTTGAATTGAGGCCAGAGAAACTCTACTCTTCCGCCACTGCGTCTGATAGACTAGGTCTGAATCTAGACCAAATCTCTGAGACAGTGCCAGGGCTTCACCGTATTCCTCATTTTGGATCTACAGATGAGAAGCAGAACATTTTACAATTGTTATGACTTTGAAAATGTCAATGTCATATCTAAAAACAAATATGAAGAAATATATAGTTACAGGGCATTGGTATTAAATTATCAGCCTGCTAAAGGCAAAATACATCTATCATTCCAACATATACATGTATAATGGACATTTCTACTTCCCACAAAAGTGCTTTATTTTAGGAATAGAATCTGTAGAGCGCATAAACATCAACAGGTGTTCATTACATAATAACATGATGATACACATATATAATGATAATATACATTTTCACTTTTGCTTCAAAAAGTTATGATAAATATGTCATAATTACAAGTCATGAGTAGTTACCTTTCTGAGGAATAGCTCATCTGGTGTTGTCTTCTGGACGCTCAAAAGACAGTATGTCCTGTGAGTCACTCTAAAGGTATGGAAAGACACAAAGACAAAAAGAGTAATACAAAGGCAATACGTTCATCTGAATAGGTATATTCAGAGACAGAAGTTTAGTTCTAAAAAAAAATATTAAAAAACTATCCCTGCTATGTTTACTTGATAATTATGGCTCAATAATAATAAGGAGATTATGTATGGAATGTTTTTAAATTTAGAAATACACGCCCCTTCCCCAAATTGAAATAAGATTCATCAATGATTGAGGCAAGCTTTGATTTCCACTCCCCTTTGCCAAATGTATGTTGAAAAGTAAGGTTAATAATAATATGTAAAAAAAACTCTTTCAGTGCTTCTCATAATAAGTTAGTTTGGAATTCTATTATGTTACATTTCCTTTTTAGAACACATAAAAGAAAAATTTAGAACAGCAGGAAAAACCAATCAAAATTTAATAGTAACTTTAATAGCCTACCTTGGTTTTTTCCTTGGAGGTTGGAATCTGTCACTCTCTGTCACATAATACATCACCTACGAATACAAAATGACAATGTGAAATGATATTATCACTGACTTACTCAATTTCATAGGATTTTGCTACAGATACATAGAGAAAAATATTGGTGATTTCATCCACATTTCTCCAAAATGATTAATGTAAATCTAGAGCTACATTAATGCTTCTGATCAAGCTATTTTTCTAACTTTGATCTGTTGGGAGATATTTAGAATCAATATCCCGACACTAGCATGTCATAAAGATCCCTTAAAAAGAAATACTGGCTAGTATCAACTTAAATGGTTCTATGACACATGCTCCAAAGTAAATTGTTCCTTCATTTCCTTCCAAAGTCGAAACCTTCAACCTTAGACGACACACCATGCCTAACCCTAATCCTAACCCTCATCCTAGTCTTAAACCGGTGTGTTGGCTCAGTCAGTAGAGCAACCGCCTCACAACCGGGTGGTCGTGGGTTCGAACCCCGGCCGCGTCATACCAAAAGACGGTGGAAGTTGCTGCTACCTTGTTTGGCGTTCAACAATAAGGGGATAGAGCAATGTCGATCTGGCGCTGCTCAGTGGCTGCCGGGCTCACGATCAATTGGGCAAAAAGAATTTCCATTTTCGATTTAACTTAATAAAATTTGGAGTGGACTTTAAAAGATTACTATTATTATTATTATTATTATTATTATTAAACCCAAATGCAACCCTTAACACAACCCTGTATCTTTGATGAAACATAGCTCAGAGTAAATGTTGCCAGAGCAGACATTGGGGCACCATTGTACACTACCTCTTTCATATACTTTGCAGTCTTTGAGAGGAACGGTGCATCTTCATCCTCATCATCGTCATCCTCCTCTTCATCATCGGTTCCTTCTGTCATCGTACTGGTGTCACCATCTCTCTCACCATCAGTAGGACTCCTTGGTCTCTTCATAGGTACTGATCTACTCTCGCACTACACATAGGAAATGCCGCATTGGATTATTTTTCAAAAAAAGTTTTAGAATGTATTTCTGGAACCGTATACAGCTATGTTACTGATTTAATAACTTCATTGGCTGGTATGTGAACAGTCAAAGGTATTATTCAATATTTATATTGGTTGTGAAAGAATTGGATTCTTTGCTACATTTGTCTTTGAAGGCAAATGACCAATGTTTAGCAAATGGAAAAATGATGTTGAATTTCAATAAAATCACTTAAAATTATATTCATACTACAGTATAAGTCATTTTAAAATCATGTTTATCATCACATATAGAAGAGATCATCATAACAAGAAAATTCCATACCATTGCCACCAAAAACTACACTTCCATAATATTTCTGTCTGACTTCTAAATGTCTTTTTGAAAGTTGAATGATACCTCTCAATTTATGTCATTATAAGTTGATGGATGAAATATGCCCTATTCTTTCATGTAAATCTATTATCAAGGTTTTGATCATGAAGCCTTCCATAAGCAGTGTACATTGTTTCCTTGATCAGAGAAGAAAAATTTGTCATGAAAACGACATTTTCAAGATTTTTGTGACATTATCAAATCAAATCAAATCAAATTTGAGTGATAAGATGTACTTACATCAAGTGCCATGAAGCCCTTTTCAGAGGCAAGTGTCACCCTCGGTGATGGCGCCAACCACTCGCATGACGTCCCAAGGAGATTCCTCAAATTGGAAACAGAGCAAACAGCTACTGCTCCAGAACATCTAGCCAAAATTACAGCCTATAGAAACAGAGAGAGAGAAAAAATTAAAATTACTTTCATGTTGGGATAAGAAGAAGCAAACAAATTCTTATCATGGCCCTTACAACATCACTGAAAAAAGAAGAGATAGATAGTTAAGAAATGTGGGTCTAACATAAGGACAGTTTTTGTAATAATAATTTAGATGAAATAATATATCAGTTGTAAAAATAATGACCATAACTCACCTCTTCAGACCAGAAGTTGATGTCCATCAAGAGATTGGAAAATGAAGAACCTGAAAGAATAACAGAAATAAAATATCATATTCACGATAGAAGTTGAAATTGACATTAGAACGACTTGAATTCTCACAAACTAATGCAAACAATAATGATACATAATGACTGTGTAACTACTTTCATTCTACTAAGAATCGGTCAAAGGGAATTTAATAACCCCTTCTGGGCCATGATTGAATGTTATGAATGAGTAAGCGATCAAGATGATAATTTTGTATTCCAATCTTTTGTTTCATTGTTAAATGTGGCATAAAGTATGTTTTAAATTAAAGTCCCCTCGTACAAATCTGTTTGCATTAAGAAAGGAAAACTAATTATTATTTTCAACACATACCATATATTAACTAGTTTAAATTGTTAGGAATGATTGGCCACCGACTGCACAGCGAGGATCAAAACAAACCGCAGCCATATATGGCAAGCCGTCACTCACCATCATTAGCTTTCTTCCGCATTGGAACCAGGATGTTGGGATTAGTCTCATTAAAACCAGGCTGAAAATCAAAGTTAATGTGAATATTCATGAGTTATTAAGTGGCCATGACTAGAATACACCAATGAAATTGTACATGTACTCCTAGATTATAAATATAAATATTGCATTGATGTTTTGAATTGCCAACCTAAATGCAAAAGAGTACATATATTTAGATGGACTATGTGATTATTTCAGGAGTATAAATGTTAAAGGAACTAATGCTCATTGTTGTCATTGGAAATTCCTGTTTCTATGAAATAATAGGGACTTTTTGATTTGCACGTTCACTAGTGGACTGCTACGTATGCAGTAATTTTTTAAGCAGGGTTGACGAGGCACGCTGACTGTTGTTCGTTACCTTTTCGATTTCACATGACGATGACGCTCCCAAATTCGATCAAATAGCTAAAGATCTAACACCAAATTCGGTGCATGGGATTGTACTCGAAAATTATGCCACAACAGATTGGCGATGCATAAATAAAATGTGTTCATTTCATGAATTATTCTACAACAATTTTGATTTAAGGGAAATTACAGACAAGAGAATGTGTTAATTTTAGACAAGTTACGCTTCCACCATTCTCCGGTTCCAGAATTAGGTCAATTGGGTCCATTTTGTAACTTCAATGTGCTGTTTCGTACCTACAAAACATTGCTTACGAACATGTACCGTCACAGTTTGCAAACGACGGCAAAACAAGGGTCAACACGTTCGAGAATTCTGCTACGAACGATGAGTTCGTCGATGCGCATGCAAAAAATAATAATAATACAAAAATCTTTTGAGACCTACTGAACAAAGGTTTCCCCACTTTTTTTCACACTGTACAGTATTTCAATCCTTTTCAATTGTGCCAGAGTGGGTCTTGGGTAGGAAGGTCTGCTGCCTATCAATATTTAGTTTTTCTTTCCACATCCCAAGCAGCCTACTCCTTTGCATATGAATATCAAATTGAATATATGTTCTTTTATCCTCATGAGAGTAAATATTTTTTACATTCATTCTCTATTTTGTTTATGTCGAGTAGATAACAATAATTATTCCTAAGGAACGAGACAAATGTAAAGCTTCTCAGCAAAAGTTATAAAATCCTCTCTAGAATCTCCCTACCTGGTCTTCTAGAGGCCATGCCTGCTTTCTTCTCAGTGATGGAACCTCCCACAAACACAGCAGACCGGACTGGTGTGCTGTCACAAGACAGCCACCTTTGGGAGATAGGCACATTCTGTAGATACCATCCTGTAGTGAAAGATGGGAACAAGAATGGTGAGTGATTATAAGCTACTCCATGAATAACAAATTTCATATGAAATATATTACAGTTACACAAGCATAGACTATTACACTATTGAATAATGACAGAAATGTCATGAAACTAATACATTTTAAAAATATTAAGATAATGTACTTTCAGATCAAGATTACAATTATTTTATTGAATTAAAAACATATATGCACTCACATTTCAATTTGAATCTATGAAAGTATTGAAGAATGTAGTAAATGACATATTTTTACTTAATAATCTAAGTTAATACCAGTAACCATAATTGTTTCATGTATGTTGTTCATTATCTGTATGTACAACTGGTCTTAAAGAGGTGTCATTTTTCAATCTCCATATGGTTATATATCACACTTATGTGATTTTGCTGAAAAGGAAAAACATCAGCATGAGCTCATCCACATTTTTAACCTTCTCTAAGTTCTGTTACCTGTTTTTGAGACCTCTTGAATATATTGTTCACTGTGGTCATTCTGCGGAACAACTTTCTGGATGCTCCAACCTACATGAAGAAAGTAGAATATACAGTAAAAACGTAAATATTTATCATAATTGTAAATAAAAGGATTGACTGGAGTTCATTCTCTATTGTGGAGCACTTACTGATTATTACACCTGCTTCTAACCATTTACTCTGACATCAAACACTATGCAGACTTTATATGCACATTATGCATCAAGCCCTACAGTGCAAGTAAATTTAAACAAAGTTTCATAAATCATCTTTAACTTTGAAAATATTTCTATCTATCTGTTACCATCATACTTTCTGGTCACTCAGTGTAAACAAAACAAACAGGACAAATGTGACTGCATCTCTTATATGCCTCCGCCCTAAATTCAGTAAAGGAACGGACGGACGGACAACTCGAAAACATAATGCCTCCAGGTAACACCTTCAATGGGCGGAGGCAAACAATTGAAATTGCTATTTCAGACTTCTTCATTTTCCTGCCGTGAATTTCTCAACATTTGAGTATGGAATTAAATTTTATCATTTTTTAATCAGTATCTAAGAACACTCCCTACTTTAGATGCGAAGTAAAATTTCATTACAGTCATCTGAAAATAATTCACTAACACAGACTAAAATTCATAACAATCTGAATATCTTTACAACATCAAAGCCCCGTCTAATGTTAGATTGAGAAATGAAAGAAATAAATCACGACATACCTTCCCATATTCCGAGTCATAGTCTTCCACCACTTTATAGTATGGAGGAATGGAGAGCACTCTCCATGCAGTCAGCCCTAGACAGCTGGCTGAGGTGGGCCTGTCCGGGGGGTCATCCTGTGACGCACCCCCGATGAAGAGAAGCGAGTGCTTGGCATCGTACGTAGCGCAGCTGATGCCTTGCGGGTAATGGCTGCCGAACTGGAAAGTGTGGTTGTACTGGTATTCTCCGGATGAGCTAAAAGAGCAACAACAACAACGAAGTAAACTAGTGAGTCATATTTCCAAGTATCACCATCTTTTTGTTATTTCTTTTGCCACATTCAACAGAAGGTACAAAATTAACTGTTTTCTACAGCTGTATAATATCACCAACCGAAGAATCACCAGCAGCAAAACAGTTGGTCGATAAATATTGATCATTTATGATAGAATAACACTGAAAATGGCAAAAATGGTCTAGGAAAAAGACAATGTACAGAATAAGAGAGGCCCCGACTCACAGGCCTCTTTCATATTACAGTGCAGGGTTTTAAACAAGTTTTTATGACTTACCTCACCAGATAGGAGTCCAAGCTGCCAACATAGTTGATCACAAGAAGTTCCGCTGACCTGAGATTAGAGAACCAATGTATAACACAGTCAAGGCAAAAATACAATACAAGAAGCATTATGTATGATTGCTTATATGCTTCCTATATTTATATATTATCACAAGGCCTACATACCTTACTGAGAGACAGAAACAAGAAATTTTCTCAAAAAGTGAAAAAGTACTAAAATTCATTTGATTCCTCCAACTTTTACAAACACTCTATGTTAGATTTACTGACCTTGAAATTAAAATGCATTTTCATTACCCTATTTGAGAAAATGAAGCATGTGTATTGTAATAAATAGATCCCAAATGATCTAAATGCAAAGGTAAATGAATAATCTTACCACTGAGCAGTCTGTTTGTAGTCTGTGAAGCGAAGAGAAGCAACAGCACAACTGAAATCTACAGGGCTATCAGGAGGTTGGGGTCTGGCCTGTAGAAGAAAAAAAAAACAAGTAAAAATAGACTTATATCACACTGAGTTGGGTAGTCTGTGCATGTCTTTTCATGAATTACTATAAATTTCAGAGACATTCTATATTTAGCTTGCTATCTAGTGTTTGTCTCACAATAACACAGCACAATGGGATTTAGAGGCTGGTATCAAGTGGCCTGCACCCACAGACTCTAATTCAACACTTAAACACAGTTCCATAAAGTCTTGAGCAGAGCCTCAGGAGCTGCTAGGGTAAAGAGCCTATGGGATGCAGAAGACTGTGCAGTCTGGATAGTCTAAAAGTTCAGACACTCTGTTATGCATTACAACTGATACACGTTTGTGCCTGCAAGCTAGGCATTATGGGATAGAGGACCAAAGAATTTAATGAATAACATGGAGAGAAGAAGATACAGGTAGGGACCACATAACAGAGACAAAGTTTTAAAATGATTGGGAAGGTGACTGAAGCTAAAAAATAAAGAAAGAAGTAGGACTGACTGAGAGAACAACAAGTAGAAGAGGCACAAAAAACACAAAGAAAGTGATGAAAACAGAAATTTAAGTAATATTCATTGTCTTCAGTTCACTGAGGGGCTGCAGTATGTCTCACCCTTTCTATTGTGAAGAGCAGAGTACCAAAGAGATCAAATGCTCTGATGTTACCCCTGCTGTCTGAACACGCCACCAAGGACCAGTCTGGACTCCATGCTAGCTGTCTCCACTGAGGATGAGAGTCTTTGGGAACTACAAACAAGATTAATGATGATAATTCTGTTTACCCAGGGAAGCCTCATCAGCATCAATTCTGTTCTCCCTGAGAGCCCTGTAATTATTATTACCCCAGCAATTGCCAGAAGACATTAGTGCCAGGCTGGGATTTGAACCCTCAACCCTTGGATTAGGAGTCAAGTAAATGAACCACTATACCATGACACCTCCACAGAGGTGATTGAGAGGTAGACTTAGTGATAGGCACATGTTTCCACCTGCCTAACAATCTGATGATCTGAAATTTTCCCAAGACTACTTTTTTTTCAAATACCGGTAAGTATTTTTAGGGCTTGGGATGTAATTGAGGTTTAATACGGTTCTAGGACAATTAGCCCCTGGACAATTACTTCCCCCTCCCAAATAAAAAAGTCTGCTTTTATTAAAACCAACTTATTAACCGATATTAAATACCATGTACCTTGGCATTTGCAGACACAAGATTGGAAGTTATCTCTGGATGATCTGACCTCTATGCACGTATCCTGGAGGACTGCGACAAGGTTGCCATCACTAGAACAAAGGAGGAACAAGTTCACATTGAAGGGATAGAAAGCATCATCTTTATGAAAAACACTATAATGATTTGTAATATTATCAGTGAATTGAGATCATTTACATAGCTCTACAGTTCACATAGAAACCTAATATTCCTTTTTCTAGTGTTTCTTCACCTTCTCTTCCTTCTCTTCCACATTCTTGTTCAAATTGTGACCATTTAATTTTCACTGTTTGACTAAAATGAGTCTTACCTTGCTGTAGCGATATGCCAGCTGATCTGTGAGTTCACAAGTTTGATGAGGGTTGCTGGGAGAGAGCATGTCGATGATGATCTACACAGATTAACATCAGACCATAATATTAGATTATCAATGACATACCATTCTTTCATTACATCATATTGTATTGTGTTAAAATATCTCTCAATATATCAGATTTACATCATCTCAAATACACTGTACCATTAAAATCAGTAAAGACCATGGTAAACATGTAAAAACTATGAATAAGACATGAGAAAGACAACTGGGTGTCATGTATGCACTTTTTATATATTTTGTTTTTCTTTCTTTCTTTTTTGAAAATCAGTTTTATTTCAAATTTGCATCATAAAGTAAAATGATACATATTTTGCATCTTATTATTACTTGTTACTTGTTGCAGTAATCCCAAACAGCAGCTCCTTAAAAGCAACCAAACATAGTAAAGCCATGTTTCATTATAATCTAGTGCAAATGTTCATAAAATTTGAAAAATCTCAAAGCAACAGATTGAATTCAAGCAGCTCTTACCCAAGAGGTATACCAGTACTCCTAACAAAAGTCCACACAGATCCTGTTTAACAATGGAAATAAAATGTAACAAACAACGTTGAAACTTAAAATAACAGTTTGCCGTACAGTTCAATCTCAGCGTAAAAATACTAAAAAAAACCTGCATGCTGGAAGTTGACGATTATACATGTATGTAGCTACCAAGCTACAGAATAGAAAGTAAGTTTGTGCCAGGTCTAATTAGATGAAATCTTCAGATTGCATAAATTCTAGTGCTTTATCATAAAATAGGAATATATGATATCTACTGCAATCTTATCCTCTGAGTGATATTTAGACTCAAATGGATAGTTGGATACTATAAAAGCATGAACTATTTATAAACTAGTTTGTTTAACCAAGTGAAAACAATATCTTGCATATTGATGGTTGATCTTGTTACTTGTAGAACATTAGTAACATTAGGTATTTGAGATGTACAAACCCCAAGATACTCACTTGCAGTAGCTGAAGATATCTTCCCAACCAATGAGTTTTTAGGTTTCTCTGCAATAACACTTGTCTATGAGAGGAAGGGAGAAGAAGAAAAAATAACCTGATCAATATTTTTTTTTAAGTTAACAAATCATTACAGCTTTAAGTTTAACCTTGCCTCTCCCCCCCCCCAAAAAGGAACTTTTAACAGATGATGATGATGATGATAATGATGATGATGATGACAAAGAGCTTACAAGAAAACATTTATACATAACATATCAAAGAGAAAATACAAGTGTATACAAATTTGAATACAAATTTCTGAAGTTTTGTGAACCTCTGCAAATACACACATAGCTGCATTACTATCCTGGCTGTGTATTAACAGCTGTGCTATTGATTCTCAACATATCAAACACCACTGTACAAAACTCAACTGATTTCACTCAAAATCAGTACTTTAGTGACAATTGATGACACCTAAATAGGAGTAAAATACAATTTTTTCAACTTACCGATGTTAGAAAGAATAATTTAAAAATTCAAATTGTAGCCTGTAGGCCTAGGTCTACTGTCAAACTTGCCGATCAGCCACATCGGCATGATTGTGTGCATTTGTGTATTATAAGTGTATTGACTGTTCATGTGTGCAAATGCTGCCTATTAACACGTAGTGCAGCGCTAGAGGTCAATACGCATTAGCATTGACTCGATCTCTATGCTTTGCTGGAGTGTACAAATACAGCTACGGTGAGCTACCAATGTCCAAGAACCCCTCCCCCATGAAACCCCTTACTGACAGGTCCTCACAATAATAGGCTCGTAAGGGTGTAGATTACTCTAGACCGAAAATTTGTCTCTTTCGTTCGTTAGCCTCCGAGTCTGATTTGGGTAGCGGTAGCCGCTAGCCGACCCTACCCAAATCAGATTCAGAGGCTAACAAACGAAAGAGACAGAATTTTCGGTCTAGTAAAGCCTAAGGCAGTCAGGGTGGTGCCAATTTAATGGACAAAAGTGACAAGTGACATCTGATTCTGAATTCTGATCAAGTGTGGCATCATCACTGCACTGACATGTGGACTGTGGTTTAAAATTATTCTGCAACTAGAAGGGGTATCCCTTTTCCTGATTTTGACGAATGACATTCATCACATCACAACATTTTAATATTATTTAGAGTGACTTTACTAGTTCAGTCCAAGTGTAACGCAATCATAGAATAAAATCATGTCAATTGACAATTGAACATGTCAATTGACAATTAGGTCTAGGCCTTAGGGTCTAGGCTAATTGCAAATGTCAAAATCATGAAATAAAAGTTAAAACTTGTCAGTTGTCTTACCAATGCCGGTTCAGATTCTTGAGACCACTCGTATGGAAAGAAAAGATCGTATAATATCGTTTCATCTTCTTCCTTTCTTGGGTTCTGGGTCACCTCATCCCTCGCCTCATCGTCTGACGCCATTTCCCACTTTACATCTGTTCGGTCGCAGAGCTCAGAGAGTAGTCGGCGTCGCGTCACGTCATCAACATAACAAGCGCAGCGTAAACATACACATCTATCTACATAAAATCAAATACGTGGGTCTATACAAAATGAAGATATCAGCCAACTTCCTACTTCAGGGATGTTGAGGCTATTTGTAAGTGTGGCCGTAATAGTAGTTAACGATCTTATAGATAAGTTCGTTAATTATGACCCAGCAGTTGAATACTTTATTAAATTCCGTCACAGACATATGATAATATGATATGATATGATAACTAATATTAGTGCATGGGTTCAGTGGAAATTGCGAAAGGATGGTGGGGAAGTGAGGGGGCGCGGCCGGGGCCTGCTGGTCACACGGGAAGGTGATTGTGTAGAGATCATGGAGATTTTAAATTTTCTGATTCAATATGTAGGCGTGTGCATGTGCATGAAAAATAAAACTGAGAAGTGCCATGGCATGCATACAGCTACCAAATACCCCGCCAAGTACCAAGTTTTGTCTGGGTAATTCTCTCTCTCTCTCTCTCTCTCTCTCTCTCTCTCTCTCTCAGTCTCTCTCTCTCTCTCTCTCTCTCTCGGCTCTCTCCCTCTCTCTCTCTCTCTCTCTCTCTCTCTCTCTCCCTCGCCGTCTCTATTTCTCTCTCACTATAATAGGCCTCAATATGCATCACATCTCCGCCATATCTCCTTTTTAATTTAGCCAATTAACTGCTAGCTACCCAGAGGTAACCGGGTTACAGCCTATTACATGTATATATGTATCTGATTGAAATTATTCATTGAATAAATCAAATTATTAGTTACTCTAAATAGTTGAGGAATGCCCCTGACCAGGGGCGGATCCAGCCGGCGGCAAGGGAGGGGGCCTAAAAAGGGGCCCACTTCGTGTGAAAATTTGAAAATCGTGCCGGTCGATTTTACGCTCAGTGGGGGAAGTGAGCAAAAAAAAAATTTGGCACCCGAAAAAAAAATTTTCCTCCGGGAAGGGTACTTTTTCCACCACCACCCCTTGGGTGCCAGGGTAGTGAGCACAATTTTTTTGGCACCCGAAAAAAAAATTTCTCTACGGGAAGAGTTATTTTTTTTTCCACCGCCACCCCTTGGGCGCCAGGGGAGGGGGCCCAACTTCAATTTATTTTAAAAAAAAGTGTTTTTACCTGTTTTTTATTTGGCGACCAGCAGTACTTTCAATTAAGTGCTCTATATAATAACACTACCGTCTTTCGGACTCTTTCGATTTGGAAATTTCTTGCACCATTCAGTTGAATAATCGGTAAAGTATGCCTATTTTTTATAGTTGTATTTCAAGTTGATGCTATGCTGAGCACGCAATTATGTATAATGTTTGTGTTCCGTTGAAAAATACATGTCACAGATATTAAATCATTTCACATTGGAAGTACCGTTCGCTGTTTTAGTGATAGTTCATCAAATTGGCTACTTACTGCTTCCAGGATCAATCTATATTTTCAGTCAGTGAAAATTTGCTGACCTCGAAAAATATAAGACTCTCTAATTTTTATACAAGTTTTATTCCATTATTTTTTTTAAATTATGCACAGTGCTATATTTAAATAAATATTATGATTTAAAATATGTTAATATAGAGTAATAAATCATGTTTAAATCTTTTAAATCTATACAACAACAGAAATTAAACTACAATCTGTGTAAAAGCCTGTTAAAAGAATTACGATTACTGTATTTACCTATTTACATTACATGCAGCAAGAAGGAGTCATCTGTTTAGCTTCCAATTTGTAGACAGTTTATCGACAAACATGGTGTGCATTCCCTGTATTGTTGTTCCACTTGTTTTGTGGATATTTCACAGGTTTATCCAACCCTTTGTCTACCCACTTTTGCCAGAAAGAGTCAAGTCATGGTTCAATTTTAACATGAGAATTTACGGAGTGACGCCTCCGAAAGGTGAAGTCACACAGAGTCAAAGTGAAAAGGTTAGGCCTAGTGAACACATCTTTTTTCAGTTTCAGTTTACATTATTTACTGGTCCCAGTTTTTCATTAATGTGTGAATAACTCATAAGATGTTATTGTTAACGAGACCTGTCTTATTTTGCCTGTGAATAACCACTTCTTTTATGATTGAATTGAGTAGACTGGTGAAACTGAAAGTGTTGTCATATTTATAAATACAAAAATAGGGTCTACTAATACTAGTAATAGACCTCTAGTCTAGAGTCTAGTAATCTAGGCCTATAATTAAGTATAAAAGTATAATGATAATTTATATGATCATTCAATCATTGATGTTTTTAATCATATCATGAAAAGTTCGAAATCCTAGTCCTCTTTGTTAGTCTTGTATTGAAATGTAGGCAGAATAACATGATTTACATAGACTACATGTATGTATGGTGGTGTGACCAAAGTTCGCGCGTGACCAAAGTTCGCTTTCTCAAAAAATCGGTAAGATTACGAAAATCTGATATCACCAATGGAAAGAGGATCATAACATTACCCAGAAACGAAATTTTCTTTGGAATTGGTTGCGAAATTGTAAAAATATTGACAAAAAATCGGCAAACTTTGCAGTCATTTGCATCCGTTCCGACAAATTATCAACTTTCCGATAAGGGTTTGGAAATCTTCATTTTGAGAGCAGATATCCTCAAAATTGTAAGTAAAGAGTGGTACCAACTTATTGTATGATATCTTGCCTTGCAAATTATGAAATTGCCTTATTTTTGATGGATCGCATTTTTGTATAAATCAGCTGTAAACCCCCGTGCGTGAACTTGGGTCTCGTTGTTTTTAAGACTTTTTTAGATGCAGCGCATGCACGATCGGACATCGAATTTTTAGATCGCGATATCTCCGAAATCCTTCGACGATAAATTTTCTAGTTGAATCAATTTGTAGTAAAAAACTTTGCCGTCCATTTGGTAATAATTGAAATAAACACATTTGTGTAGAATTTGAGAAATCATAGATGGAATATAACATTTTGTAATATGTTCTAAAATGTCCGCGAACTTTGGTCACCCCTTCATACATCATAGTACATGTATATATTTCCTGCTTAGCTTAAGGCAGGTTAAAATTGTAGTCTAAGTTACTTGTGGATCTAGACGTACTAGACTCTATAGGCTAGTAGGCTATAAAACTGGACTAAGATTAAGAAGAAAAACAAATTGTTTTTTAGTTTTTACTAGTATTAAATAGTAATACATGTAAACTGCTACATGTATGAATAAAAATGCCACATCTAGTATTCTTTTAGAATGCTGGACGATATGAATCGATTCAATCAAGGTGATAAATGATACTCTTGCCAGTTTAAATGTATTTGAAAGTAATTCACGGATATCTACTTTCGATTAATTTAAGTGGTAAAAGAAATATGTATTTTTATCCTGCAGTTCTTTAATCAGATTCTATGTTTCATTTTATCTTGCGTTTCTCCATCCAGGACGACCAGGGGGGTGACAATTTTCAAGAATCCACGACGAGAAATGGCTGTCCTTTCAAGCCAGTTGATGTTCAAGCTACAACGACCAGTGGTGGTGATAAAAAGACTGACTAGCACCAGTTCCTCTTGACAGCTGTTTTTGTTCCTAACCTCTGTGTTGATGTTGGATGGATCATACAACATGCATGAAGAATGAGGTCTTACGGACTGCAGGAACACATCACTAAGCTAACTTAGTGTTTACAAAAACTGGATTGTGAAGAGCTGCAATATTATTGACAGGATTAAGGATGGATTTGTGAATTTTATTGAATTATCTACCCAAATAGTTATTCCTCATTACTCATTCTACAGGGCTCCACACCAACAATTTTGGAAGAGGTCCAGATTTAATTTTTTTAGTCTGTATGCACAAGCACTAGACCCTATATGTTTCTTTAAAAAAAAAATATATGGGACTGAGATTTTGGGCACCCATCTGTGACCCATGTGTCTCGGGCACCTGTTACAGTTGAGCCCTGCCCGTTCTTTTTCATGTCTGCTAGGATAGAGCATATCAGATGATACATACTGTAAGTGTAAAGATAACTGGCCGACTATTTAATATATGAAATTACATGTTTAATAAAATTTAGGGACAAAAATCACAGTCACAAGTCCAAAAGATGATGGAAAGCAAGATTATTTGTAGATGGTAACTATGATCAGAAATTCCTTTTAAATTTTTGCTCAGGCTAGTTATGATACTATCCATCATATTATAATCTCATCAAAGATGAACATTAATTGCTTTCTTAGTTATTCTTAATTTTCTTGAAATTTTTCTGTTATTTTTTTTCTTCAAAAGGTAATTCTTCGTACCATTGAAAAATCGTAACCAAATAAAAAGAAAAGATGACTGTTATGTTGAATACCAATAGTACTTTTGAAGAAATCCAAATATTATAAATGGAAACTGAAAGTAATAGATTCTTAGAATTTGAGATCTGCGGAGTGCGGACCCTTGCCGCAGAGTAGTATGCCAGTAATCATCTATCACACTCACATGGTCATGGATGGCACTCTGTATTTTTATTTTTGAAATAACACTTTCACACTTTCATAATAAGAGGAAAGTAGAGTCTTATAATATTTTTGTTTCTTACTTGGTCATTACCATTGCTACACCTTTGCATTCCAGGCAGTAAGGATAAAATATTCTTTCAAAATCTTCAGCCGACAATGCTCATGAATCGTTTCACATGTATGCATTATGAAATTTATCATTATGGTAGGGTTTTTATTCAATCAAAATTTTAACTCCATAGTTTGTATCATGGTATGGCATAAATATTTTATCATACCTTTGTCACTCAATTCCTTAGCATGTATGTAAATCACTAAATCATCTCCCCACTTATTGTTTTATCTACATGTATTCTCTTTTTTTGTGTGATTAAGTCGTTTGAAAGTCCTTTTTTATAAGTCCATCTTTCGTGGCCGTATGCTTTCTTTATTATTTCTTTTGTGTGTCTTCAGATGGTTTACAATCGTTAAACTTAAAACTCATTAGTCTCATTTGTTCTCTCTGACTCTCTGTTCTGTCCGACTCCCAACACTTCGATCGCTTTCCTCACATTTTGTATGTCTGTTACTACAGTCAAACCTGCTTTAGTGACCACCTGTCTACAAAGACCACCTGTCTACAAAGACCACATTTTTGGTTTCCCTTGAAAATGGTTTCTCATTGAAACATGTACTAAAGGAACCTGTCCTCAAAGACCACCTGTCTACAAAGGCCACTTTTTGTGTTTCCCTTGGGCGGTCGCTATAGACAGGTTTGACTGTATTTGTATTTGTCATTACTGTTGTTTACTATCTGATATTGTTGTTGATGTGCTCACTCACATTCACATGTAGATTAAGAGATGTGTTACATTTTGAAATATTTTATTTTCTTTGTATTCTTTTAATAGTACATGTATGTATTTCTCATACTGGGTCAATATCACACGTTCCTTTATCAGTTTAAAAGCCTAAATACATGTAATATCCTTTTACAAATCAAAAAGAGATCCAAAGTTTTAAAATTTAAATATTGGCAACAAAGAGCATGTTACCTTAGTATTCAATGATACGCAAATATTTTACTCCAGGTTTGCTGCAGATGATTTTAAGGTTGTCAGTTCAACAACATTGTACATGGGAGGACACAAATTTTTACCTATTATTGACAAAAAATGTAATTAGAATTCTTGATGTGATGCAACTGGATAAATTTGTCAATTTTACTGAAAATATGTATATTTATACCTATTCTATATCTGTTGGTGTTGTCATGGAATGTGCTGTTGAATAAAAAGTATTTATCTTTATCAAAATTAGTTTATAAATTGTGAATATTTTTTGTGTCACAAATCCAAGTACCAGTATAGTTCTTGTTGAATGGTTCCCCGTCCTACCTAAAATGTACATGTATAATGTTCTGTAGATTACGGTAGATTATATGAGCAAAATACTTCATATTGGATACTGAGGTACCGTAAATTTGTGATTACAAATTAAGTTAAATATCAGCATCATGTGGGGGGATCTTTGGAGACAGACAAAACATTGTATCCACATGATAACGTCCTTAACATAATATTGCCAAATCATGCAAATTGTTCCTATGACCTCATGGCATAGAATCGTATCATATGACATGGTTTTAGATCACAATCTCTTTCAGTTTAGCATTGGACCAAAATTAATATGTGATTCACAGGTTGCCAATGATGACCCATTTGCTTGCCCGAGGCGTGACAGACATATCAACACTATTGTACATGTATGTTATGCAAGTATGATTTATAGAGATTTTAAGATTTGCATGGTTAATACTTAATACAACTAGGTTTCTTGAAAGAAAATTGAATAAACTGCATTTTTTAACCCATTGAATATTGGGTTTCAGAGAACTTTGGATAGGGTCTATGTGGAAAATGTGTTATACCCAAATGACATTGCATCTAACAGGTAAATACTAGTATATTCTAATTGATATGTAGGGCAGATACTGACATCAAAAGAAAACACAAAGTTCACCATGAGGGTCACAGACACACAGGACAGTATTTCAGACAAAAGCAATTGTGACAGTCCTACCACCAGGAAGCTGGGAGGAAGGAAGTTTGACAGAATAACCATGTGGGGGAAAAGAGAGCGATTAGACTTCATGTGATTTCTGTTGTCCTTGTACAATTGAATGGGTCATCTGCATGTGACCCACTGGTTCACTTGATATTCTCTTGTATTCTGTTGTCCCATATTACAAGTCATAACCATCAAGTATTTTCTTTAAATTCTCAGTATTTATAAACATCCACTCACAGACTCTTTCTCTCTCTCTCTCTCTCTCTCTCTCTCTCTCTCTCTCTCTCAAACCCTTCTGTCTCACCCCCAGTTACTATAGCTCTTCCCAATTGCTCTCTCTCTCTCTCTCTCTCTCTCTCTCTCTCATTCTGTGTGTATGTTTCATTTTATAATAAGAAGAAACTCTTATTAAAAACAGCTGCAGAACAATATTAACATTACAATAAATCATGGCACTATTTATTCAGATATCCCATAGAATATATATCTACATGTATATATCTATATGCATTTAGTAATAGTAATAAAGTCCGAGATAAACAAAGTACATGTACAATGCCCAGGGTGTGTACACACACACACACACACACACAGGTACACATGAACTGTAATATATGTTTAATACATGTAAGCTAAAGGAGAGATACATTGTAGAAAAGAAGGAATTCTCTCCTCTAATAAACTAAGATTATGATTTGACATCAATGGAATTCATTTACAACTGTACGGCTGCAGCCAGGCTATGCAATTTCATCTGTGCACTGACATCAAATTGAAGTAATACAGATTTAGCAATACATTTGTTTCATTTTGATAACTGAAATTTTTGTTTGTTTTTTTAATTTTTTACAAGAGCTCATTTTCAATTAACCAGAGCACATTTGGAGCTTTTGAGAGCTAAATCTCTCACCGATCTCATGTATACGGTATTTCCTTTTGCTGGTTCTGTGTCACACAGTGTATGTACTTGTAGATTGTAGGCCTATAAAAACAAACAAAAAACTCGAAAAAAGGAAGTATCATTAATATAATGAAGAGAAACATGAAATACTCACAAACAGCAAACAATATGGCCACTGCATTAGTAACCATAGTGCATATTCATTTTGATTTGGTAAAACCTGAGAAGTTTCTATACAAATTACATTTCTTTGAAACCCAATACCGGTAACACATTTTAAATGTACATATCTCCATGTAGTCATGTACCAGTAATTAACACAATTAGTATATCTTTTTTTTCACACAGCTGACATGGATTAGATATTGCACAGCAGAGAAAGAGGTTTATTTCTATTTATGATCCTCGAGGATGATTAGATTTTTACTTTAAGTAGCTTCTTTTTTTTTAGTTTAAAGCACAGCTAACCCTTAATTGCAATTTGCCTTCATCCATTATGTACATCATTATAAACCAACAGTCTTGACATGCTACCACATTATCCATTAAACTAAGACATTAGAGAGACTGTAGATGAGAAATAGAAATAAAAAAAAAAACATGAAAACTATTTCAAACAGTATTACCTTTAATTTAATGTGAGATTTTTGTTCGTACTTGAACTGCGCTGAATATTCTTCCTTTTTTCCCCCTTCACCATAAACAACTTGTTATCAAGGTTTTGTTCTCAATTACATGCCAGGAAGACAAGTGCTTGATACATATTTAAGTACATGATATCATGCACATAAGTGAAAAAATTCAAGTGAGGCACTGTGACATATATATTTACACTGTACTTTAATCTCATCAATCTAGTCTCAATCATCGTCATATAAATTATTTATCCATTTCAAAATGTAAAGTTGTAAACCTCTTTTTGCCTGAAATCTAAACAACATGCAAAATGTATAAGTACATGTACATGTACATATCCGCTGTCCACATAGGGGAAATACATTACAAACAACCATTGATGACTGTCAATACCTTTAATTCCCAAATTTATGCACAAATCTTTTTAAAGTTTGAAGTCAACCTAATAAAAACTGAGATACATGTACATCTCACATGACACTCATTGCAAAAGCAGAGATACATGTACATCTCACATGACACTCATTGCAAAAGCAGAGATACATGTACATCTCACGTGACACTCATTGCAAAAGCAGAGATACACGTACATCTCACATGACACTCATTGCAAAAGCAGAGATACATGTACTGTACATGTACAGTACATCTCACATGACACTCATTGCAAAAGCAGCTTAGGCATATTATTTACATTTAATGTGTGCTAAATTTATTAACAGTAAGACCTTTGTACTTTTAATGTAATGTATGCATTATACGCTCCACCCCACTCCGTAGCATTCAAACACCATGTACATGTAGTGTCAATTTTCATGTTTGTAGTTCAAGAGTCATAATGTAAAGTGTTGAGAATCATGTGATGCAAAATGGCACTGAAGAAATGAAACTGATCACAAGGTTAGAAACCTGATAATGCTGGTCAGTGGCGGATCCAGGGGCGGGCCCTCCCTAGAAAAACACCCTTTTGAAAAAAAAGTTGGGCCCTCCTGGCGCTCAAGGGGTGGCGGTGGAAAAAAATAACCCTTCGTAGGGAAAATTTTTCGGTGCCCAAAAAAATTGCGCTCACTACCCTTGGCGCCCAAAAGGGGGTGGCGGAAACAAATTACCCTTCCCGAAGGAAAATTTTTGGGTGCCAAAATTTTTGCTCACCACCCCACCCCACTGAGTGAAAAATCGACCGCACGATTTTCAAATTTTCGCACGAAGTGGGCCCCTTTTTAGGCCCCCTCCCTTGCCGCCAGCTGGATCCGCCCCTGATGCTGGTAACATTTCCTGATTTTAAAAAAAAAAGAAGAAAAAAGAAGAAGAAAAAAAAATCCTAATACAAATACATTGTAATGTGAATAATTTATAATAATAAAAAAAAAAAGAAACTGATCACAAGAGGATAGAAACTACCTGATAATGCTGGTAACATTTCCTGATTTAAAAAAAAAGAAAAAAAGAAGAAAACAAAAAGAGAGAGAAAAAAAACATTTCCTCCTGATACAAATACATGTACATTGTAATGTGCATAATTTTGTGCAAAGAGTATGAGAAATAGAAAATTGTGAAATGGTTCATGTACTCTGTTTCTGTGCCTACTCCTATGTTGTCACTGAGTACAGTGAATACTGATTGTGAAAATTGGTATCATATAGTATTTTGAATGTAGATTGTCAAAGAGTAGTAAATAAAGACATACTTGTATTTCAAAATGGTAAGATTAGTACATAAATTGCGACTTAATTGAGTTTGAGTTGTGAGTAAACACAAAATTTTAGACAAAGAAAAATAATTATAGCGAAAATTAATAGTTTCCAAATACTGTAGATTGAGGAAGACAAAGACATACATGTAATAGTTGAGTTTACACACCACATGTACAGTGTATATCAGTAGAGTCAAAGTTTGAATTAAGTGATATAATGAATAGTGACTATAGATGATAGTGATTAGTGAAAAACTGAGAGTGTATCGCAAAAAAGATTTTACAAGAGTAGTACAGGAAAGCGCATAGCAAAGGGTGGAGTTTGTGCATTGTTGCCTACACCTGGAATTGTCAGTACAAGCAAAGTTTAAATAAAGTGAAATACCACAAAATAAGATGTTCTTACTACACCATGGCTCCATGACGACACAAGCACCTGAATAATTTGGCAATGAAATATGCACATAGTCTATACCTTCATAATATCAAGACAAACTTGAAACTACATATAATGTATATAGTAACAACCTTATCTTCAAAGCAAAAACAGCGAAGAATCTACATAAAGGTTGATCATGAAGGAGAGGTCCAAATATATAGGGTTGGATTACAATCATTACAAATCTCCTAAGTTCTTCCATATTACACTGTACATGACATAAATACTGTCATACTCACATGAACTGAAATAATTCTGGTGCATGTCATTGATATGAACTTCTAATTTGAACACTAATTTTTTTCCCATTTTTAGAGTATCATTTAGATTATCCAGATTATTTTACATTTAACTACTTTAAATATAATTCATTGTCACTCATTTTGAAATATGGTGAACAAACTGAACATGAATTAGTAATTTTGAAAATTCATGATTTACTGGCTTGAATTAGATTAAACACACACACACTGACACATGAACAAATATATGAGAAAGTTGAAGAACAGATAACTGTAAATACTTGACCATTGACCAATGAAGCTACAATGTAGGACTTTATTTAGGATTTTAGGTAGTACTGTAGCTTAGAAAAATGGACTGGCACGAAAAGACACATCTGGACTCGAACGCAAGAGGCATAATAGTTGGTGACATCTGTGAATAAACAGTTGTACATTTGTCATGTCTCAATGACTTTTTTGTAATGTGAAGCTTAATCAAGGTAGTAAAGATAATTACTAGCTCTGTATGGTTATGATATGGTTCTACCTCAATAGCATAAAAATATGATTTTCAACAAATATGCATTTTGCTTTCCGACATGTCTTTTGTGCCACTTCATTTTGCTAAGCTACCCTCATGCAGCAAAGCAACTGCTTCATTATTACATGTAGGCCTATAATGTGAAACCTTATACCATGTTATCGATTTGCAAACTAATGGTAGGGATAATCACTTTAAAAAAACTTACTGTAATACCTCAAAACAAACTCAAACTCAAACGAAAATTCTACTTAAAATATAATACTGTGCACAACATGTGAAAGTAACAAACTGAAGTGTATAGAATTTAGAAATGTTTCCAATACAATATCAATATTATAGAATGATTTTGTATAAAACTTTATCTGTCCCTTATATTGATTTATTGAAAAAATTGACAATTTTTTTTTTTCACTTTTGGCACACAGATAAATAAGGAAATGGAAAATTTAGTTTTCCTGAATGTCACCTACATAGGTCTACCTACTCCAATGGCCAAAATGTAATTTGCATGTCTGACTCTTTTGTGAGGGGTCTAAAGCAGAAGTAAAAAAGCTAAGCAATTTCTTGAAAGCATTTGAAAATACATAAGAAAAGATCAAACATGCAAACATGATCATACAGGCTGAGCCCCTCTGTAACAGGTTGGTTTTATAATGGTTGGGTCTAGGAACAGGAGTCCAGCCATGGTTGAGAATCCTAGGAGTAAGAAGAGCACCTTGAGAAGTCTGTCCTTGCTGGAGTTCATCTCATGAGGGAGCACTTCAAAGAAGGTGATGTAAAGGAAGGTTCCCGTGGCGATGCCTTGTAGAATGCCATCCATGACGCTGTGCGTGAAGTCAGAGAAGGTCTCGATGAGGATGATTCCCAGCGTTATTCCAATGGGTGCCATCAAGGCGAAGCACAAGCAGGAGATGACGACTGAGCACTTGGAAAGATGGCTCTGGACCAGATTCATGCCAAGGCTGAAGGCCAGGATGTTCTTGTGTATGATCACGGCGGTGAATATCGCCAGGAGCTGGTCTTCACCTGTCTGCAGTCCCATGGCCAAGCCTTCGAAGACGGAATGCAGTGAGAGGGCAAGGAGGAGAAGCAACGAACGAAGGGATGAGTGGGAATGGAGATCATGGTTATCTGGTTCCTCCGCATTCGGATCCCTGGCACTACGATTTGATATCGATCTCTGCAGGTTTGCACGGGAATTAAGACTGGAGTTGCATTCTTGCTGCAAGCTACCATACTCGCCTTGGGCATTGCTCATTCCTTCATATCGTATATCATTCTCGTCATTATCAAATAAGAGGTGCACTTGCTTCGCAATCTCCAGCATTGTTTGCCCCAGTCACTCTAACTAGTTCCTTTGAAGAATCATCACTTTTTTCTTTGCAATCTAATGCAGTTTGCTCAACAATCAACACAATGAAAAATCCACATGTTATAACAAATTCTGCTACTGGGTATGCGGTGTAAATCTCTAATCGGTCGAAGACGGTGCTCAACTCATCTCTCACATGTGGCAAGAGGTCCAGTAGACATGTGGATAAAAATACACCACCCCCAAAACAACTCAGGAAGCTCATCAAACGTTTTGCTCGGCTTTGAATAATTGAACTATTTGGATTTCCATTACCAGTGACAAATTTAGCTATTCTTAAAGGAATTAGTCCAAAGAAGAAGCAAGTCAATGATAGAACGAATAGCAGAGTTATCTTTAAACCTAAAATCTCCATTGTTCATTACAATGTCCACGACTATTGCAAAACTATCATCAGCTGCCCCCGAGTTAAATTTCACAGCTCACACAAGTTACAGCTTATCTCACAGTCAGAGTCAGACGTGCAGACTCAATTACTCAAATTTACTCAATGACAATGTCAACAATGACAATGTCCACGACCCGATCGCGTGATCCGATAATGGCAGCTCATTCAGAAGTTACAGGTCCCTTCTTATAAATTATCATTCACTGAAAACTGATCGAGAGGAAAGTTAATAAAATGTAACAAGTTACAGGTCTATTTTCAAACTTTCAATTTTTTGATCAAGCTCACTCGGACGTCTGCCGGTCTGGACAGTAATCGTAGGCCGGTACCGTAGGCGTGGGGATACTCGTAGCCGCGTAGCTCTGGGAGTCTCGCACAGCTGAATTAGAAGCTGAATCGAGTGTCGATCAAGAATCCTCCAAATCAAATTACATCATCCGTGCTCGGTTGCTTATGTAAATTATTGTCTCAGTAGCCTTATGACAAAACCTTCTGAAGAACAATTGTCTGTAGCTCATCTATGAAACTATAAAATCAAAATTTAGATGATATAACAGTAACACGAGATAACTTGTTAATTGTACTGAAACTTTGAAAGAGGTACCAGTAATTTCTTATGAAATATGATACAGCTGCACGCGCACGGCTCGGTTAAGAAATTAAAGGGGTAACAAATAGCATTGTGATGAATTAATATGTAAATCAATTAGCTGTTTGTCATTAAAATCTGATACATTGACAGAAATATAGATTATATTGTCATTACATTACCACGTTTGTATTAAAATGCCTAAAAAGTGCTTTAAGTGGCTGAAAGTATAGAGCAATCATGCTCTCTTTGTAAAGCCCTTTTAACATTGTACCTACCATAAAATGAGATTGCCCGTAGAGTAGCATGTGATTCTTGGTCACCTGACATACTTATGTTTACGTAGAGGGTGGGGTGGGGTTTCGGTTTCTTTTCATCTGGGGAGCGTTTCATGAAACAATTAGTCGGTGATTTTCACCGACTAATATCATTTTCACCGACAATTTTATTGTCACCGACTATTTTCCAGGCCTCTGATTGGTCAAATTTAGTCAGCGCCGACAGTTGTCGGTGGACAAATGTTGATGAAACGGGCCCCAGAAGATGTGCAGTGTCTCTAATGGTTGTATTTCTGCGACGTTCGTAGTGACTATAAGTTACAATGGGGCACAGGGGCACGCCCACCCTCAATTGAATGACAAAGAAGAAAAGGAGAGAAAAAAGGAAACGATAAAAGAGAGGAAAGGACGGGAGAAAGCAATATAGTGAGCACTAATTTTTTTTTTTTTTTTTGGGGAGGGGGAGTGCTTTTTATTTTATTTTTACACAGCAACCACACCCCTTGAGCGCCAGGGGAGGAGGCCCATCTTCTTATTTTTTAAACAAAAAAGGGTGTTTTTACCTGTTTTATTTTTGCTAGAGGAGGGGTCCCGGGCTCCCCCCCCCCTGGATCCGCCTCTGATTTGTGGGTGACCATTGGCATTGCGTCACAATTATGGAATATCAAACTTGAAACCTATCGGTGTTGTGCACAAAGCGACAATTTACCTATATGGTAAATGAAAGGTAGATGGCGGTATTTACTTTTCTTAGAGAGTCAGTCAGGTCGTGGAAAGGATTTCGTTTGGAAGAGAGAGTGTATGGGACAAAGTTATGCCTAGATATTTTTTAAGAAAAGCAAAGCATCCACAACCGGGATGAAAATAACGAACTTGGGAGAAATACTGGGGGAAAAAACACTACAATTAGGAAAATAAATTATGAGTTTGGGCATTTTCATGTTAGTAATGATTTAAAAATCAGTGCCATTTCATATGAGAAAGTCCCCCCCCTATCCTTCCCTCCGCAACTGTAACTGCATGCAAGCGCGCACACGCGTTGACGTCATAATTCAACTAGCGCACATCCAAACTCATGCTGGCGCGGTTTAAAAGCATGCGTTTGATTGGCCAATAATGTGAACTTAGCGCTGGAAAAAGTGTAGAGATAAAACGTTACTCATGATTGGGTAATACGTCGCTATGTGACGTCATTGCACAGGTATTCACGGATTCCCCCTAGTGTTTTGTAAATGCCCGCGAGAGATCGAGAATGAATACTAGTAAACCGAGGCACGGGAGAATAGTGCACCAAGGGATGCCCGTGAAATGTTAATAAAACGTTGTTAAGAACATCATCAAACCCGGGCCCCATCATGAAGGAATAACGAGCCCTTCGAAAAGTATGGAAAACTGGTCGGCCGGACTTGAGCATTATTAATACTAGGAAACTCATTATGGATAACAAGGAAACTAACGGAGAGCAGACCGATGAGGCCGATCAGTCCGGTCAAATCCTTGATGGGGAAACCGATAGCAAACTAGAAGAGAATCTCATCAACGTTAGCCCGCCCAAAACACCGCCAGGTCTTCCTCCTCCTCTAAAGAATGGAGAAAGGGGTCGGAAACCGCCTAAAATCCCAATATGTCATCAAAATGGAAAGCTCCCCAAGGAAGATGGATGGACAGAAGATAGAGCCGAAGACAGAAAAGATAGTCTCACTCTTTCAAAGCTAGAGCACGCACACACGGATGAGAAACAGGATCTTCTAACATATCTTGACCGTCACGGCATCAACAGTCCAGTCAAGCTAACACCAGATGACATTGGTGGGACCAGTGCTCTGGATATTCTTGGGATTATTGAAGAAAGGGACACTGGTGCACTAGGAACTAATTCGTCAACCACTATGCAGGCTAAACCCGTCGGCTTTCTGCAGAGGCAGCTTTGGACTGTCCTCCAACCTTCAGACAATAGACTCTCCATGAAACTTTTCGGAAGCAAGAAAGGGTTACAAAAGGAAAAATTTCGGTTGAGGAAGGCAGGGGTTCTTATCATTCATCCATGTAGTCATTTCAGGTAAGTTTGAATTGTTGTGTTTTTGTAATTATGGCAATCTACATTTCAAATTTATTTTAGATCTAGTATCTTGAATACTAATAGTAAGTTAATGGTAATTACAAATTGCAAACGGAGTTTCATCATCACGCGATTTGAATAGTCTATATTAAGTTAAAATTTGAGAAGCGTGAATGTAAATATGAACATTGCATGTTGTAAATTACGAAGCAAGGAGGGGTCAAAATATTATGCCAATTATTACAGAAAACAGCGGAAGACTTAAATTTACTGTTTGTGATCTTTCCATGCAAGTTTCTGTTATATCGCGTTGATTTTCGCGTTACTGTTAGATATACTTTATAGTGGAACTCATGAATACTGAAGATATTATAATATTTCCTTTTAAAAATCTAGTAATCAGATCTATTTACTGTAACTTTAGCCAGATCTATATGAAGATATAGGCCTATTACGAGCTACAAAAGTGCACGTCAGAAAATAAAATAGATAATGTAATGAATTCATAATTTATTTCATTATACAATAGCATGTGTAAAATGTATATCTAAGTAAGATGTTTCTCAGTTATGTGATTTTCATAATAAACAGTAGGTCTGTTTAAAAAAATTATACATGAATACCTTATATCCATCTCCATTACCAAATACGTAAGGAAGATAACAAAATAACGAGTTTCATGTCCCCGCCCGCCTCTTTTTTAAATACATTTACTATTCAGAAATGCAACAACAACAACAACAAAGGCTGTGATTTACATTTTGTATAAATAGCTTCTATAGCTAATTCAAGCTGAAAAAAAAATCATGTACATCTTTCACTGTTTCTGAATTTTGAAACTTGCTTAGCAAGTGGACTAAAATGATACAAATCATTTGTTTTGTCGTATATTGCACCAGTATACTAAAAAAGCAAAATATCTGTGAATAAATATACCTTGGACAGCAGCTATATTTAGCATGGCGGCAATCTTGGAAAAAATAGCAAAAATTGAAAAATAGTCAATAGTAATGCCCTGCCTCCTCCTTTTGAAAAAGTCCGGACGAGAAACTCGTTATTTTGGTTATTTGGCCTAAACGTTCTTGGTTAAAATGGAAGACTGATCATTACCCTATTTGTGCGTGGGGTGTGCACTTACACAGTTGGTCGCACCCCTGGAGAAGGCTTTAAATTATTTTGTCAGAAAGAAATTACTTGAAAAACTCCTTCGTCCTTCAAGAATAGCTCTCCAGATTACACACTGTGATGGCAATGGAGATTTATTCATGGACCCTTCAAAATGCATGAGAAAACAAATCCACTGAAACATAAGCGTGCGGGCCGGTAAGCACACCGGCATCTACGATCTACGGTAGATTGTGAAGTACTGGAGATAGTTTACACAGCGGAGATTAAAGTTAGGCTATCTAAGATCCAGGGTTTATAACTCGCAGTGTGATTTGATGCTATTTACAGGTCATGGAACTTTACACACAAGGACAATAATGATAGTGTAGCCAGTTTGATTTATGCATCCGACATTCGGGGGTGGGTACGGACGATTATAAACTAGAAGGGCCTATACTCGATGAGTAAAACACTCCTCTTTCTCAGCAGACAAATGGCTTTAAACAGGTGTTACGTTTTAGAGTTGTCTTTGATCGGAATCATGCCTTTAAAGTCAGAAAATCTGGGATACTTAGCTGCCAGTGTAATGTTGTTATAACATTTATTTCATTATAATCACCATATACGTATATAGGCAACGCCAGTATTGAACTAATCGCATTACGTCATTACATTTCACTCAATATAGTTTCACCAACCTGCATGCAAAAAAAAAGTGATCAAAGCGGCACCATGACACTTGACATGTATAGGATATACACAATCACCCTGTCCTCTCGTTTCCCTCTTTCATAATGCTAGATCTATTTTCGTGATTTCGTTGTCATATTACTTTCATTTCAGCTTCGGAATAGAAGCATAATGTATGCTCAGAACAAAATATGCGGCAGCGGATAGAGCCTATAATATTGCTACTACGTACTAAATTCGGCCTTACGTACTGAATTATTAATGGAAGCAATTAATGTGTACAGAACTAAACGGCTGATTCGAACTGGTTATACAAAAAAACATAGTTGGGTTTGTGACAGGTGTATAGCTTTAAATAGAGCGATAAAAGAATTATGCATGCATGTACAGGCACCATTTAGGGGAATATTGGCATGCAAGCGACCTGCTCACTCGTTCTTCATGGGTGCTAGACAGTCAACGTGCAATCACCGCCGGACAAATTTGTGGAACTCCTCGACACTTTCCAGTTCTTATTTGCTTAGTTCTCAATTCATTGCCGCCGGAATTCGGCCGGAGGAATGGGTGCCTGCGTACGTGGCAAATTTCTCTGAATGAAAGTTCAGAACACCTGAGAATCACCGCGATGCCCTCAGTCTCACCGTGATGAAGATGATGAAGATGGTGAATGTGTAAGAAGAGAGCAAAGTGGTTAGTGGGAGGGAAGTAGACATAGGGATTGAGAGAGTGCATTGAGCAGACAAAGGCTAGGAAAGATAAATAGTCGATAAGAAAAGGGGTTCGTGAGGTCAACATCTTCGAACCAATAAAATTAAAGTGGTAGGAGTGAAGGTAGGTCATGATCATCTTTGGCCCAATAAAAAAGGTTAATTTGTTGAGTATGTCAAAATAAAAAATTTATCCAGGAAATTTATCACGTTCTTAAGCCATTATTAGGTCTCGAAAATCTCTGACAAGCGAAGAAATATGTTTCCAATCTTGGCAGAGGGCACATAATATTTTTTTCTTTCCGGGAACATTTTGTATCAGTATTCATGATACCGACAGATTTTGGCCAGGGGCCGGCCGTGCTTCACCCATGGTTCGGCCACCATCTAGCTAGGGAGAAACTGTTCAAAGGACAGTCTTTTAAATATTCAGGAAATGCTAACATGATGAAGGGGAAAATGGAATTGGCTATAATATATATATACCCAGTGGAAATACAGAGCTAAATAAATAAACTAAAATAGATCAAGTATCTGCAAAATTGAAAATATTTAGAGGTGTGACCATGACTATTATGAGCCTCAGCCTATAAAAACCTGAAAACTGAGAGCGATGAACTTTTGACTTTCTATAATTTCCATTTTGTTCACCATGCAAATGGAAACAATACTATCTATATAATGATCCGAATGCAAGTTCCGTATAAATCATTCCGTTGACAGATTTAATGTGAATTACATGTTTTCATACTTATCACACGTGATAATGTTTAGCAGGAATGTCGGAACGAGAAATGCAGTCATTTATCTGATGTTAATTTCATTGTAATTGAATTTCACATACGCTTTTCATATCGATGCCATGGTAAATGATTTACATTTGAAATTATGCGAATACGTCATAGGAATTTAAAGACACTGTTTGACTATACGATCAATCCAAAATGTTTTTTGAAGGAAATTCATTG
>CP137675.1:30230812-30394321 GCA_037976565.1 Mesocentrotus franciscanus
TGGGCGACCATGAGAAAGAATTCATTTTGAATAACTGCTGTAGTTATGATATTTGTACATATTTTTAAAAGAGCATTAATTCTGAAGGTCTATAAGAGATTATGTTTTTTTTTCTTCAAACTATCAGCTCCATTACCCTAGCCATGCACAACATCATTGACTTGAGGTAAACATTAAACTAAATATGAATTCTATAAAATAATATAAATTGGTTTGAGCCTATTTGTAGAAAAAAAAAGTAGGAAAAGGCAACAAATATCACTGCGATTAATACGATTAAATAAATTTCACAAGTCTCGCTCCAGATCCATTTTGAATTGATTTTAGAAATTTACTTCGTAAAACCTAGATTGTAGTCCAATATTTAAGAATTGATAAATGCTACTTCATACATATGACCTTTCTGTCATATCGAAAGGAGTCATAGAGCTCGAACTTTAGCAAAAAGACAAGCACCTATGATAAAATCCAGACACTAATTGATCATTCCCTATGTTTCACGATGGACTGAGGTGAAATGCTGTGATTTCCATTATACGCTGTATCATTATTGAATAATGAAGGAGAAATAGGCATTTCTGGTGCAATCTACGAATCAAATTAATTCAATTACCCCGCCATGGGTATTTTGAGCTGCCGGAGATATACGAGCGATATCTCTGCTGCGACACGTCTTGCAGTGCAGACAAAAGACTGAAAAACAGGTGCATGTCTGATAATCATATTCAACTCCCGCCTTTTTAAACAAGACAAAATGTAGGTTGCCAGGTTAAATGTATGATGTTACTTCTGCATGCAATAATTGATCTCGGTTGATCTTATAGACAAAGCAAAGTTATAGATAACTTTATGAAGTCTTGATGATGTTGACAAAATACCGATACATATTGTATTTACATTACATTAAAGAAAGTGAAAATTCTGTATGCAAAGAATAGGCCTACACAAAACATTTGGGCATAGCATCGTAAGACTTGAAAGTGCTGATATGCAGCGGAATTTCGGCCTCAATAAATAATAATTGCGAGTCCAGAATATTTGACGGGGGGTACCTGTGAGAAGCAAAACAAGAAAAGAAAGTAAGAAAGAAAGAAAGATAGACTGAAAGAAAGAAATAAAGGAAAGGAAAAAAAAGAAGAAAAAACGAAAATAACTCTAGACTGGGGGTTGCCCTCTCCCCCGCCGATTCCACCACTGATACAACATCACCTTAATTTTGTAAAATTTTGATGATACGGTGTTGCAACTTATGTTATCAAACTCAAGTATGGCTATTGAAAGAAGAAAAAAAACCTATGTTAACCAAGAGAATGTGTACATGTATATCCATAATTGAACTTTCTATCACATTGGTGAAGGACAAAGTAAATATGCTAGTCACGTATCAATCATTATCCTTCGATCAATAATGGATGATGGGCCCCCCCTCCCATTTATGTTTTATAATGTCAGTTTTTGCCCGTGCGCCACCAATTATGGGGTATACGAGTTACTCGAAATCGAAAGCCTTTTAAAAGTGAGGATGGGTGTCTCTATATTAGAACAGACTTGAAACGAGAAGTTTTGCCATGTTGATCCCCTGGTCTTTCTTAATCACCGTTTCTTGATGAATCGGTGATGAATGAAGAAACACTGATTTACAACCAGATTCCCTCACTTTCCTCAACACGCGTGCCCGTTTACATTCGATGAGAAGGAAAATAAGCAGTGCACGAAATTGAACGTCCACTGATGCGCGCCAAAGTATATAAGAGGTGGAGGACAGAGAGAAAGGGGGTGCTGAACAGGTGCCTATATCAAAGTGGCGGATTCAGGGGGCACGAGGGGCGCGTCGCCCTTTAGAATCCTATATTGAATCACCTTATGTACACAAAAGTTTGCCCCTTTATTATGTTCTTTAAATTTTATAGACCACAAAGGGCACTTGAATATTACAGATGACAATCTTTTACCTCTCTTTCTTTCTTATTGCTTTCTTTGTTGCTTGTCTGAGATTTCTTTCATAGAAACTGCAATAAGCTCTTCTCTTTGTTTGCTTGTCAGATACTTTCTAAATTATGCCCCATGCACCCCTCTTTACAGAATTTACCCAACATTTTGCCCCATAATTGTGTTCTGTATACATTTCAGTCGACAAAGGGCATGCACTTGAAAAAAAAGGTGATAAACCTTTTTTGTATTATTTCTTTTTCCCCCTGCTAGTTAGAGTATTTTTTAAAATAGTAAAGTAGAAATAGAACTGTGATAACCATTCTCTATCTTACCTGTCGGAGATAGATTTTTCGGGATCCACCCCCCCCCATTAGTTTACAGAATCCTGGATGCGCCCCTGTCTATAATACCCTTAATCGTTTCCACCTTGTTTCATAGAGTCAAGGACTGTGGATGTACCATATCCTCCTGTTCATGCATGGAGGCAAATAATTAGTCTAAAAGTCAAAGGATAGAGGACGGTTGGCCATAAAGGCTACGTGCATGCTCTCAGAAGATTAGAGAAAGTTACTCTCTACTATCGACCACAGGCGGAGCCATCATTTTGTAGAAAGAGGGGGACACAATATTCCACACACAAAATTGAAAAGCAAACGTATATTTTTTTATGAATAGATGAATGAATAAATAAATAAAGGAATAAATGAATAAAGGACTAAATTGATGATTAAGAAAATAATAATAATAATAATTATGATGATAATCATCATCATCATCATCATCATCAATAAAATGAATATAAATAAATAAATAAATAAATAAGCCCCACAAACGTTTGCTTTAGAGAAATTGCCACCTTCAATTATTTTAACTGTATATCATAATTATTCGAAAATGCGAAAAATAGAAAAAAATAAATGTTTACTTAATAAAGAACTTTTTTTTTTAAAGAGGAAGGAAAAGGGGAAATTGTCAGGACTGTAAAAGGGGGCATGTTACTGGATTGTGTAGTAAAGGTATGTTACTGTGAATTCTCAAGGGGTATGGACCGTTTGTGTCCACCCCACCCCCACACACACACACACACACACACACGCACTCCTACTAAATCCGCCAGTGCAATCAACCTTCGTCGTTTTGCTTGGTAGCGTATCTACTTTGCCTTCAAGGACTGTGAGGAGAAACGAACATTATCGCGAGTGTACCACGAGTTTCTAACTTATTATTTTAGTGCCAAGACAAAAAGAATAGCTATGGGTACAAACTTGAAGATGTTCGTTGATGTTTTTAGTCTATAAGGTTTAGACTTGTTTTAAAATCTACAAACCTTATTTGTTAGTAAGTCTTTACATATCTCATAAATATGAATGTCCATGAAGATCTCCATATATACCTTTACTGAGTAAAACAAAAGCTCCTTAGTTCTGATAAAAATATACACTATGGTATGGTGCATACAAATATTAATACAAATATTAATACAAATAAACGTTTCCTTAGGCCAGCCTATAGATTGCTTCTCTCCATCCAGGAGTACAAGTGGGTACCCGGTATGATACAAACGTTATGTTTGTTGTGTTGGGCTGGCATGAGCGCGTCCGTACGAGGCGACTGGCTGGAATGCTTTCTGTGGAGTGGAGATGGTGCACATCACAATTTGTGCAGAATAGCAATTGAATCCAACGACCGGGATATAAAGCTCTTATAAACGTAGGTCTTTAATGGGGCTGTGAAAAATTATTATAGTGCTCTCAACCTCCTCGTTCCAACGTCAATGCCCCCTTTCTAATTTCGAAATGATTCATTCTTCAATAATTGAAAGCGCTCTCTCTCTCTCTAAAAAAAAAGGGGGGAAAAAGAAAAGAAAACAAAATCACCCTTCTTTTCTTCTTTATCATGACCAAGCAAGTTATTAATTTCATTGATTTCATTTCGTTTGATTTCATTTTTTTACGATTATGTTGCCTATTCAGCTATGAATTATTAATAGAGCAGTAAAACATGCTATGTGAAGCGCATATTATAACATGCATATATTATTATTATTAGTAGTAGTAGTAGTAGTGGTTATTTTACCTGACTGCTAATACAGCATAAATGCTTGTTAGTAAGCAACCAGAGGACCGACGGCTTAAGGTCCTTTCCGAGGATATGCCCGAGCCGTACAACATCAGTACTATCGGTGAGTATTCCTGGTATCGGCATGATCAGACACAGCCCCATTTTATTAGACATAGCTTTCTTCACATGGAATTTTTTTTTTTTAATTGAGTGACCATGAATGACCATTGTTTTTTGGTTTCACTTTTTACTGAATATTAATCAGACTTTATAATGCTACACTTGACAGGAGCAAAACCATGTACAAACTCTGTTATTTATTTATGCTCCTCACATATTACATTGTTTTTATTTTGCATGCCATATCATCACTTCCGTCGCCCCACTTTATTAATTGACCGTACTGTACGTTACACTTTATATAAGCATTGATTTGTTACTCTTCAGCTAGTATGAATCTAAATTGCTTTTGACGTAACTGTGGAACAAATAAACTTCAAACTTCTATTATTTATCTATTTTTATTTATTTGTATTAACAGGGAAGCCCATTCAACATCAGTTGGTCTCCAAAGGGGCCCTGCGAGTAAAAAACAATCATACATTAAATCAATCGCAATAAAAATAGCAAGTAAAAAAACAACCTGATATACAATTGAAATTCACATAATGAAAATTAAAAGTTAAGTTACAGCTGTCTTGGCAATATGAACAGAGAAACTTTTCTTAAGGTAGGTTTGATATGAGTCAAGTGTGTTTTTGTTCTTACTTGAAATGGTAGACTATTTCATAATAACGGACCGACGTAGCATTATTTTTGTTTTTATAAGGTGTTTTATTTCCTCAATACCAGTCCAGAAGTAGTACATATAATCAAAATCATGCAGTTTACATCATACTGACTTTACATCACATTCAGAATAATCAAAATACAATATAAAGGTATAATTCTTAATTAACATCAATTGCTAAACAACATTTTGAATTTATTAATAACAACACATCACAATAATGACAGTACATATGAACAATCATACAATGCAAAGGATAATACTGATACATGTATACATAACATAATAGTAATGTTGATTGAACAGTAATGGTTTTCAAACGATATTTAGACATAGCTCTGCATACTATTAAATGTACAAAAGATATATATGTACGTAAATATGTGTATTACTATATTTAGGTGAAGTTGTTAATGGGAACTAGAAGTTAGCACAAGTGCTAGTCGAGCCTAGTTCCATCCTGGCAAGATTTTTTTTTTAAATTTGTTAATACATATGAATGTAAAACTTGTTTGTTTTGTATTACATATATACAAAAAAAAAACAGTATCATGTAACTTGTTTATATTCCTAAAAGAAAAGAAGAAAAAACAACACAAAGTTTAAGTGCTTAAGCATTATAATGAAAGATAACAAATCTTTGAACAAATAAAATCATCAATGTGTTCGTAAAAATGAAAAGGATGTATTAATAAAAATATGCGTACATGCACAAATCCTGTAAAAGCTTAAGGGCAGCTATAATCGTTAACAAGCAAGTGTATACATAATTTATATAAAAGGAAGACAAGTAAAATAAAAGGAAAAACGAAAGGGGGTGGGGTTGAGCCCACGTCATTTACATAGAAGGTAGGTGGAAAGATGTCTCCGAAAAGATAACCTCGATTTATTTCATCTAATGTCATCTGGGAGATCATTCCACAGCTTTGTTCCTACAAACGAAATACAAAATTGGCCTTGCGTTTCTTACATTTAGGTTGATAGGGTAAGCCACTTTCTTTTCTCCTAGTTGCATATCTGTGCTGTTTCATTTGACAATAATCGACTAAAGAGTGTGGTAAAACATCTTTTACCAAATCATGCATAAGTGTTAATACAAGAAGTTCATGAAGTTTAAAAATATTTAATATTTCTACACTTTGAAAAAGAGCTTTGGAGTCTGTTCTAAGTGGACTTAATGTAATTGCTCTCATTGCCATTTTTTAAACTTAAATACATACAATTTAGATTACTTTTGTAAGTGCTCCCCCATACTTCTACTCCATAAGAGAGGTTAGGCTGTATAAAAGCCTAATAAAAAACACAAGTATATTCCTGGGAACAAAATGTCTCAGTTTAAACAGAATGCCTACTTTCTTTCGTATGCATTTTGTTTATTGTCTGAATATGTTCTTTCATGATGAAAGGTGACAATCAATTTCAATTCCTACAAATGATGCAACGGATACAAAATATCTGATCTTGATATTCTCACAGATCCTTTTTTGTCTATTGATCTACCTTTGGATTTCATAATCATATAGTTTGTTTTCTGTGGGTTAATTGTGACTTCATTTGCATTACACCATTCCTGCGCCTTCATTAAATTTTCACTTACAATTTCTAAATCAATTTCTTTTTGTCTAGTATTAAAAGTATGAAATAGATTCGAGGCATCAGCAAATAATCTGAAATTGAAAAAGTTTTGTGGAGTTAGGTAAGTCATTTATATATAGTAAAAAATAATGTTGGTCCAAGAACGGAGCCTTGAGGGACACCACATGTTATATTCAATCTCAAAGACATTTTGTCTTTATATTGTATAAACTGTGATCGTTTACACAAATAATCTTCAACCCATTGCAAGGCTAACCCACGTAGTCCATAGTGTGACATTTTTTTGAGGAGAATGCTGTGGTTTATAGTATCAAATGCCTTTTAAAAGTCAATAAAGATGCCAAATGTTGTTCTACCTTCATCAAAGTATATCAATAGTGTATTTGCAAGATTAATCAATGATAACTTAGTGCTATGTTTCTTACGGAAACCATACTGGTGTTGAAACAAGATATTATTTGCTTCCAATTAGTCAATTAGACGATAATTTATTGTTTTCTCAAAGATTTTGCCCAGTATAGGTAAAACTGAAATAGGTCTGTAATTACCAGCTAGATATGTTAATGAGCTTGAAATGTATAGAGCAGCATCCCTCAACAATCTTGCAGGCAAATTATCATATCCACATGCTTTTTTGTATCTAAAGTCTGTAAGTGACATTTCAATTCATTCTCTGTTATTGGTTTTAAAAATAGTGAGTTTTCTGTTCTATATCCTAAATATTCTGTAAAGACAGAATTCACTGGTGGTATTTCCTTTGCCAGCTTTGGACCTATATTGACAAACAAAGTTGTTAAATTCGTTAGCTATTTCATTGTCAGATGTTATCACTCTATTTTCTCCACCACCTGAGCTTGATAATTTCTCTACATTGGTCACTTTATTTATGACATTTCCACCACTCAACACTTCGTTAATTGTTTTCCACGTTTTACGACTATCATTCTTATTAACGAAGAAGAGGTTACTATAATATTGTCTCTTTGCATTTCGTAGAACTGTAGTTAGAACATATTTTCTGTACCTCTTGTATTCTTCCTCGTCTTTCTGTTGAAATTTTGATGCCTTTAGTTTAGAATACAACTTGTGCGTCTTCTTGACTGATTATAAAACAGCATTTATAGTCATCCATGGTTTTCTCCCAGTATTTGTCCCCTTTTTTAGGTTCTTCGAAGTTGATGACATAATTGGTGCATGCTTGTCACAGACTTAAGTAAACAGTCGTAAAATACAGAGTATGACTCATTTAATTTTGTACAACCACTTACATTATTCCAATCAATTTTACCTAGATCATCATGAAATTTATTAATATCATAACTTCTGAAGGTACGAAACACAGACTTTTTATGGCTTGTTTTACTTGCCTTCCTAAGATACTCAAATGCAACAAAGATTGGGAAATGATCTGATATATCAGTTTCTATAACTCCAGCATGAATAGAAGAAATTGTTATATTAGTGTACACATGGTCAATAAGAGAGGAAGTTGTTTTAGTTACTCTTGTTGGTGAAGTGATTAGTTGCTGCATACCCAAACATTGCAAAGAAGTTAAAAATTGTTCTGCTTTCATATCTACTCCTTCCTTGTGTAGATATACATTTTTTTTTTAAATACAAAATACAAAATACAAAATTACAATACAAAAGTATAATTCTGAATTTACATCAATTGCAAAACAACTCTTTCATACGTTTCCTTATTCGTTTTAAAACAATAATAGTAATAATAATAATGATAAAGTACTTAGTCATTTCATGTTCATTTTTTTCCTTCAAAAATCTGTTGAAGTAAACAAACTAAATAAATGCTTGTACATGAAATAATATAATCTGTCAATAAAAAAATTAAAAAACGGTACTACTTCTGAAAAGAGAAAAACTCCCCCAGGGAGAGAGAGAGAGAGAAATATAAAAGATAAAAAAGAAAGAAAAGAAAGAAAAACACAAACACAAAGCAAAGAAAGACTGCTGGGATAGAGGGCTGGGAAGTTGCTTTTATTTATATCACACAAAACCTTCCAAGGCCTCCCATTTATTTAAGTGAATTGAAAGAGTATCCCTTTCCATTGCAATTTTTTTTCCTCTTTCCTATTTTCGAGAAATTTATCTTTTATTTCATTTACAATTGGAGGCTCCCCCTTCTTTCTGCTATTAAAAATCATAAATTTAATCAAAATCAGAATGTGGTTTAGTAATTGCTCTGTTTTCATGCTCCCATTTATTCCAATATGAATTTCTTTCCAAGACAGTTTCTTTAGAATTGGTAAATTGAGTTTATCAGCACATATTTCCCAGAATCAGAATATTACATTTAAAAAATTCATGTTCATAGGTTTCCTCCAAAATATTGCAATACGAACACAAACCATTTGTACGAAATTTAAATCTATGTAAATGATGGTTTGTATAAACTATTTTATGCAAAAATTTAAACATAATGAATGCTTTCGATACTCAGTGCGGCATTTATGGATTACGAGATCACGTCTGACAAATTGTCTTCAATTCTTATTATGAACTTCATTTAATTCGTGAAAGAAGTTTGAATAAGGATCAGCTGAAAAACCATGAATACATTTATAGATAAACACACATCAAAACTATTTGACACGATCATTATAAGTCATCCATTTAATGATGGATGCCCTTTTAATGGTTGTAAGAATAACAACAGGTCAACGAATTATTGCGTTATTTCTCAAAGTGACAAAATAGACAAGACACCTTCACATGGGAGGTATGATAATAGTATGTTTGACAGAAGAAGTAATTGCATTTTAAATCATAATAATTATGAACTTTTCAAATTGATATTGACAGTTATTTTGGCCAGTTTTTACATGAGAATAAACTCCTAAAAGAGGCAAGATTGCAAACCTACGACAGTGTCCATTTCTAGCATGTTTTTAAATTACAAAATATGTACTACTCTGAAACAAGAGACTGACCCCCCTCTCTCTCTCTTCAATTCTGCTATTGACATTACACTTGGACAATGAACGACGTATTGATTGATATTCATATGAATTTGAATTGATCTCTTTCGTCATGACACGCTTTGTAGTGATTCTATTCATGTCTTCAAAACAGGAAATTTTTCCATCTGCTTTTTTTTTTTCGAACGAGGGAACACAAAATACATGATTGAACACGATCTCTTGTCTTCGTGTAGTAGTGAATGTAATATCACGCTTTCTCTTTTCTCTCGAGAACGCGGTACACAAGTTTCGAAATAAATATGGATGTAGGTCGAAATGGGTATCCATCTTTTAGCGATTTGTGACTGATCGAAGCGGGAAATTACTAATGGATTTGTTGATGGGTTCTACAGACAAGGCAAATGACTTATGTAAGATGTACATGTATCGCTGACATGCATGTGATGCATTAACCATCCAATGAATCAATAGATTAAAATCATTTCACACTGACAAATAGCCATATTACATTCATGTAAAATTATGCACCATATCCAACACACTGAAGATGGTCGTCTGCATAGAAATCTGTTACGATCAAAGGATGTAGGCATGCGTTGATTTGAACTAGAATTTTTGTCTTTCTTTCCTTTGTCTTTTCTTTCCTTTTTTTCTTCTTAACAACAGCATCGTGACGTTTTACAGCTCCTAATAATTTATTTCGCATAAGATTTACCAGTCGCTTCCATATTTGCTGATATTTTCTCTTTCGTTTATAAAGTAAATTATTTTGAATGATAAAAATCACTTCTAAAGAATATCCTGTCAACCCCTTCCCCTCTCCCCACACATATTATAATACATTTAAAATCAGTTTTTAAGATTTCAAAATGCTACTTTTGTATTTGCATGGTCTCGATCCTCACTCGTATAAGAAAAGCGTTTAATTTATTACTCCACCACTCTAAAAAATATCAATTCGAAATCATTCTAAAGATAATTATGAGGAAAGAAATTGATTTATAAAATTAATAACAATAGTCCGTTCTTGTATAGCGCATACCCCATCATAAACTAATATATCTGTGCGTTTCCAAAGTATACTTTGGTACCCACATACTACACCTGGGTCTAGTGTGGTAAATGTAGATTAATGCTTTGCCAAAGGACGTTAGTGTCGTAGCAGGAATCGAACCCTGCATCTTGTGATCTACAGTCCGGCGACTTATCCAAGAGACCGCATAAGTGAGTAGACCATAACACCTCCACGGGTATTTAAAACTGGGTATATGTAGGACAAAGGTGAGTATACATTATACTTCATCGCAGACGACGGAATATTTATCCTTCAAAGTATTTTGCCTTGTTGAAGGCCTCACCGTGCAACCCAATCCATCAGACAATATCCAACCTCAAGTTCTTGATTAGAAATTCCCCATGGTTTACCAGCCGAAAGATAGAGATAATAAGGGAACGGAAGGCAATTTGTAGAAGACGTTTTGGGAGATACGATGCTTCGTCATTATTCCGAGAAAAAATAATAATAAAAGAGTATCCCCTCAAATTCCTCTTATTCATAAACAATATCTCGCTACACACTTCACAGGATAGCATGTTAGATCTTGTTAATCAGTAACTAGCCAATAGGATACCCAATCGATTTCGAAAATGATGTTTTCGCTCTCAGACTTGTCTTTCTTTAATAAAAACTCTCGATGATATTTAATCTAAATTATATTCTCTGCGCATAGTTGAACATTTAATTAGTATTTTACACTCATTTTCAATTGATTTAATTAGTATCTTACACTCATATTCAATTGATTTTCAGTTTAATCATTTTGATAAGGATACAATTTCCTAACCAACTGAATCGTAAAGTCAAATATTTTGTTCCTCATAAATTATCCCGAAACTTATTGTCTTCGTGGTATAATCAGATGTCCTTTTTATGTCGTCTAATCGATCCCCATTTGTCGGAATTCTATTTACATTATGCTATTTGTCTGCCACCCCCCCCCCCATCTTCATCCTTCCCGCATGTTCAGTCTTCCTTTCCGCCATTAGGGGCGTATCCAACACAAGGTGTACGCCCCTTTTTTGTTTTAATACCACCCAAAATATTATCAATAAAACTTGCCATGATCCTATGATATGCGGGAAGCTTAAAAGCCTCCTAGCCCCCTTAGAATCCCCCTCCCTCGCTTATCAGTTTCTAGATACACTATTGTCTATGGCCCTTCGTTCTTGTGTTTCCATTGTATCTCCTCCTTCCAATCCTTTAATGCTCAATAGAGCGCTACGCCTTCCGGTTCGACTCATAAGCCTCATGTTCTTTTCTATTAAATCCCTCATCATAACATCTGCAGGGGTGAAACTACGATATTTTTAAAGTTGGGGGGGGCTCAGACAAAATTTACCGACAACTTCTTAAAGAAGAAGCAAACAAATGAGGGTTCCCAGAAATTCCCATTTGTCATCAAGGGTATAAAAGGCCCCTAAATCCACAAAACATGGCGACTTAATTATACTACATGCGTATAGAAATTTGTAGTTGGGTGTCGCCCCTCCTCATCACCTAGTGCCATATAGCGATATCCAAGTACCTCTCCTTCGTCGTGTATGGATTTTGCTTCTCCTTTAATAGAGAAGCATTTTCCATTCCTTCCTGTATGTCTTCAAACTGGTTTACAAATCAGTCCCTCTCGTTACTGTTGATGTTAGCATTCTCATAATTCCTAGCCGTTCTCGGCTGCTGTTCCAGTTCGCTCTGATCCTTTTGTGATCCATGATGAGTATTTAGACAAGTCTGAGATGACGAAATGCTCATTTTCTCCACATCTGTACTTTGATAGGTTGCAATGGCGTAGCTACATGTGTACGGGGACACGTGCCCCCTCTATTCCAATGGAGAGAGATAAGGGAAATGAAAAGAGAAGATAATATTATATACATAGAAGGGAGAGGAAGAAGAAAACGTGTAAAGAAGACGAAGCGACCCCTTCCACACTTTCCCAACACTCGATAGCTTCTCTCTCTCTCTCTCTCTCTCTCTCTCTCTCTCTCTCTCTAATTTCATCTACTTAATCATTACGGTGCGGTGCCCTTCCCCTATGGTACCTGTGCCCCCCACACTGGCTGGACCAAACCTACCCCACTGATACATTGGTTTAGGGGGGCATCGTTTGCTGTCTTGAGCTCTACAGATAGATGACAGACAGTATGCTAATTGAATGAGCAATGAACCTCACATAATGTAATATATTAGATGATTGAATAAAGACATAAATGAATGTTTTTAATAATGAGGTCACTTTCTTCAAAACATGTTGCATGGTATCGAAAACGCATTATCATGCATTGATTACGAATTGTTTAGAAATAGGAGGACAACACCTGCATTCATCTGCATTGCAGGGACCATTCTAAAGGAGTGATCATTCCGGCAAAATTGGGGTGGCAATTTTGTTTGTTGTGTATTAATGATTTGATTTCAAAAGGGGCATAGACCGGCCGTGCCCCTGATTTTTTTAACTTTTCCCCTTCAAGAGGCATGCATTGTAGACAAGTTATATGGAAATTTTAAAAAGCATCAATTTTACTTCTGATTCACATAATGAGTTTGGAGCAATACGTCTGCACTTTCTAATTATATTTTTCCAATTTATCCTTAACGGTGTCCGTGAGACTGTTTCTGTATTCACCCGTCAACATAGTCATTATTTCACGTGATAGATATGTTACTATTTGCAGACTTCCTTTGGAGCCCAGGATAATGGATGACGGTGGTCTGTATTTTCAACGTCTGTGGATATAGTGATACAAATATCTCTTTTTTTTTCTTCTTCTTCATCGAGCGCAGTCTGCATTGGAACGCTAGCTTTGATCATGATGCATTGCAGTCGGTCAAATAATAGAAACGTTTTTCATTGCCCGACCTCCCAAGGTTTCTTCCTCTTTTTTCTTTGGGAGGGGGCGTCGGGAAGTACCCTTCCATTTGTCGCCTGCTATTTAGTCCTATTACATGTACCTCACCCTTTCTGGGACACGTTACTAAAGTACTAAAGCATCGGTTATTTATACAATGGCTTCGTCGATGTAAACGTTTGATGAGATTTTCCAGTTAGAATTCCTATCCCAAAGGTTTCACAATATAGCTGCTCTACTTTCCCCTTTCAGGCATACCTCGGCTCCATTGCACCAATGCGTAGGCTAACGTATGAGAAGGCGTCACCGGGATTGGGGGTATACAAACTGACAGTTAAACGTTTAAGATGTTTTCCTTAACACGGCACCACAAATGTCACAAAGCTGGAACTATAAGAGAATGAAGATGCCAATTTAATTAAATCAAAGCTTTGCGTTGTAGGAAAAATGGTGTAGCTAGAGAAAGAGAGGGGTGTTGGTGCCGTCGAATATTTTGTTGAAAGAGTTCGCAAATAAGAAGTATAATTACTAAGTACCTATTAATTATTTATAATGCTTTGAAATGTAAAGTTGTGATTTGAAAACACTTTGTCAGAAATAGCCTTTTATATCTTTTTAAAACAATATTTAATATTTTAAAACCAATAGTCTGTTTAGTTTTTAAAAAATATATTCTTTTGTTTCTTTGTTGTTGTAATTCTTCTTTTTTTTCTCTTAGATCCGGTATTATTTTTTTCAATTTTATAACGAATCAAGGTTTAAGTTTCATAAAACACCTCTGAGCATTTTCAATGTTCTTTGTCGCTGTCTCATGTTCACACGCTATCAAAGGAAGCCAATAAACAGGCAGACATCTTTCAAGGTTTCCGTCCTTGTTTATAATGACTCTATTACCGCTTTAGGCCACTTGAAATCATTTAAAATTCATGATAACCACTGTATAGTGCTAATAATCATGGCTTATTGCGCGAAAGGTGCGATTCCGTATATAGCAAAGCCCCGCTAAAGGTCGGGGAAGTGGTTCATCTGTATAGTTAAAGATGCAAGGTCAAAATTAGTCCTACTTATTTGTCATTAAACCTTCTACAATTTTTAGAGAAGGCTTAACGAGAAGAATCGAACTTATACTCTGCTATTTTCACATGAACATAACTAATGTGCTCCTATACATTAAGCCGAATTTTAACGCAAACCGCTTTTGACATGCCTACATGCTGTCGATAATTCAATACATTTTGAATATCCAATATCCAAATTATAACCTCCCAATGACCTCCTCTTCTACATTATCTACTATATTAGTTTTGGTACTTAAACCGGAAGAAATGGTGAACTCCATGATCTAATTTCAAAATAATATGCTTTGTTGATTAAAGTAGTATGAAGTAGGAAGTAGGAAGGAGGAGTCTGAGTGGGGAGGTGCAAAGGGGACTTCAGCGTATAGAGACGATCATGTTTGTTTGTTTTCATCTGATCCTCATACCCAGGGGCGTCGATTTCTTTTCATGACCGGTTGGGGGACGAAATGCGAAGGTGACGGAAGTGACAATCCCCTCACAGGTTTTTGAAGTTTTGTTGTATTCAAAAATTACATTCCTTAGCAAAACTAAAGTATAAAAAACAAGCAATATACTTTTTTTCACACTTCACTTTTACTTTGCCGGTACGCTGCAAATTCGTTGTGTAACGTTGTGTAACGTTGTGTAACGACTTTACACAACATTGGGTGGTTCACTCCTTACACAGGGGTTGTGTTAAGTTGTGTGTAAAAAAAGAAACTACACAACTTTACACTGCAAATTCGTTGTGTAAAGTCGTTACACAACGAATTTGTAGTGTAGTTAGTGTTCAGTCCGAAGGGTTGTAAATATTTAGTAGGTAAATTTTAGTAAGTAGGGAGCTTGGGCATGGATGGGATTTCTATTTCCCACTATTTACTTGTACATTATGAAGGATATTATGCGAGGAGCGTAGCGACCGAGCTAGAAGATTTTGCATTTTTTTTAGTCTAAACGCTGCACTAGCTCTTGGGCCCTCCAGAGCCTAAAAGTGTGTTGCAGTCTTTAAGTCAGTATCTGCTATACATTTGTTTTTTGCACTTTTACAAATTTCCGGGGACGATCCCCTAAACAAATTGAGGGTACGTGTCCCCTCCCCGAGTACCCTCCCCGGATCACTGCCCCTGCTGTTATACCTAATCCCCCCTCTTATTTCATACTCACGTTTGTAAACAATGAAAAAGGTTTGGACAAGAGTAATTCAATACCTACAGTATATACGGTATGTTATCAACGCCGTAATGGTACTCGTGTTACAAAATGCAGTAATGTGCTATTATCAATGCGTCATTCTAAATGCTATATATTATGCATGAAAATACCATAACCGTTTCTGACTCACAAACGTCATTTAGGACCTTAATGACTTTAAAATATGATGACAAATCAAACAGGTTTGATCTATATGAGCAATCTAAATGATGGGATATGTATACATTAATGTCTGGAATACTTATAAAGTTGTACAACAATGCCCGTTGCGCAGGTGCTCGATGAGCATATCTGACGTAAGTCCGCGTCAGCGACTGGCGCATGTCTTTGAGGCGCCATGTAAGCGTAACATTTAATAAAGAGTGGATGCAATACGAACGTTAAATTTAATTGGATTGCTGGCAGTCTTAATCGTCTTCATTTGGGCTTTATTAGCGCAGTTAATAACGCATTTGAAATGATGCCTCGTGTACAACGAACATTAATAATATAATACGTTCTTGTATAGCGCATAACACATTATAACGTCCCTACGCGCTTCCAAAGAGCTTTGGAGATTATTACCCTAGCTTTAGCTCTGGCAGCCATTTTCAACGTACAGTGCATTTCAAGGAATAATCTTACCAGGTACCCATTTACCCCACCTGGGTGGAGTGTGGCAAAATTAGTAGATTAACGTCTTGCAAACGGACGTTAGTGCCATGGTGGGACTCGAACCCCGTACCTTGTGGTTCACAGTCCGGAGACTTATCAACTGGACCACAACACCTCTATCATGATTATTTGTCTGTCTTTAAAGCATGCATCATTTTTATTTCAGTCACTAACATGTATGATATTAATAGACATAACCGAAAGTTCATAAGAGGGTGAACCTAGTCAACATTATTACATTTTCTGGGAAGCATGGGGGCGACTGTAAGACATGTGCTAAAGTAATCAACACAGGACCTTTTTTATCCATCTCTGAGATGCGGAGATTTTCCTAGCTTGTCCAGGGCGCCATCCTAACACTGAGATTCTTTGTGATGCGATCTCAAAGACTTTCAAGAAATCAACTCAAGGGAAATTTCAATTATCTGTTGTAAATCCCATAGAAGTTATGTTCGGATTACGTAATAGGTCAATGTAATGTTCATACATTTCAAAAGGTGACGCAGAAGGCTATTGAATATGTTTTTGCGATCGTGTTTTATTTTTAAAATAATACTTTTTGCGTCATTTACATAGGCGCGAATAAGGGGACGGTGTCTTATCGGTGTAAAGGCGGATATTGGCCCCTGTAGGCAGAATTAGCCCCAGCGGCATAAAACTATGGCGAGTCTGGGACCTGTTTCATAAAACTCGGCGTTAATATCAATGACAAGTTACAATAACTGTTATAAGCTACTGAAATCATGGCATTTGATTGGCTGAGAGCAAATTTGTCATAGAAATTTAGCATTTGTTATTAATAATAAGTTTTATGAAACAGGGCCCTAGTGCTTTTGTCGGAAAAAATATACCATTACCATTCTCCTCTGAAAGAGAAAATACGACTATAGCATTGTATTATTATTTGAGTTGATCATCACCTTTACATTCTGTTACATATTGTAATTATTCTTTATTGATAATCCATTATTATAATGTGTGTAATACATTCAAACGTGTGCTGTACCAGTAACGTAGCGTGTTCAGTCATTGAGGGGGCCGCACATGGGGGCACCGGTCTCATACGGTAAATTAATTGGGAGAGAACAAGGCATCAAGGAGAGTGTTTGTTTATATTAAGAAGTGTGTTAACTCATATACTTTTACAATGAGTGAACACCCTTCTGGCGCTGAACAGACGATTAGTCTGATGTTGAAGGGGGTCCCATCATCTTTCACGTTGCCCCCTCCTCTCGTTCTCTTCTCTTCCTTTTTCCTTCTTGTTTAGCCATTCAGTAGGTTCTGTGATGATCCTTAGGAACGTCATGAATGAAAACATTTGATGATATCGACGAAATAGTCCGTGACCCCTTCCCCCGCTCCCTCGAATGTGGTTAAACATTAAACATCATCATGCCAAGCTGCATGCCGTCACATCAATGTGCATGATCTCATCAGATTTAGAGTTCAATCCTATGGTACAACGGTAAGGTCTGGTTTGACGGAGACTACCACCTCTCTCTAGTGTGTGTGTGTGTGTGTGTGTGTGATCTCATCAGATTTAGAGTTCAATCCCATGGTGCAACCAGAGACCTCCTTTAAGCTGACTTAACCCCGCCATGCCATAATGTCATTACATTCTCAATAATCACGAAGCGCTGTGTGAAAGCCGCCGCCCCGAGTAAGTCAATATTTCAGACCGGACCACTTCCTCGTCTACCAAAATGCAGCTCCCGGTCGAAGTAGGGGGTTCAGCGGATCAAAATGTTCAAGATGGTCATATCAAATATCCTGTTTTAATAAAAAGAAATAAGGACAGAAAAAAAGAAAGGAAGGAAGAAAGTAATTTATTTATAGAACAATAAAACAGCGAAGCTTTTCATTTTACTGTAAGGCATTTCTTCAAATCATACCAGGGAGATGGGAGGATCTCATCGGTCATACTTTGAGTAGGATAATACTAATAACCAGATGATACGAACCCAGCTCAACATTCTATCACAATATTTAGGTTATTAATGTTTGGGGAAAAAAGATTGAAATTGAAATTAAACACAGTGAATAATGACATTCATGTGCCTTTTAAACTTAATTTTCTGGCTCCCTCTTGTTAAGTTATTGCGTCTACAAAACTGGCGATTTTTCCGGCCCGGCCCCCCCCCCCCAGCCCCCAAAACGGTATTAAAAAAGGTAATAACGTAAATTTAACCTTTAAAAAAAAATTAAAAAACGAAGATATATAATATTTTCGCCCCCTCCCAAAAAATAAGTGTTCTTACCCCCTTGTCGCCGGCTGGATCCGCCCCTGGGTGCAAGTATAATATACAAGAATATCCCCTGAAAAATGGCCCACTTCGAGTGGTGTTTTTTCTTCTTTCTATCCCTTTAGTAACGCGGGGGGAGGGGTGTCATACTGAATACGCCATTGGACGGGGGTAGTCTTTAAACTCACTTATAGTATACTTTAACTCGTCTATATTCTAAAAGCTCGCTTTTTAAGTCAAAAAGTTTCGAGAGTCTTACAACCAATTATGCCAGGCGTCTGTGCACTTAGTTAAGTGAGAGGTTAATGCAGTTTTGTTTTTCTTAAAAGTCCGTCAGTATTTTTACATGTTTTACGTTGAAAAAAGACAATATGACTAAAAGGTTCCTTTATCTTCTTGATTTTACTGACACGTTTGCTGTCATTGTGAGCGTTTATGCTGGCTACGGTGCAATCCAACAAAATAATGATGAATATTGAATGAAATAGCCTAAATTCTATTCTATGAATTGCAATCACTTATTCTAATGTTTCATTTTCATTATTTGGGAGTTTTATTTTACATTTTATATAGTCCAGTCAAAATAGAGTTTAACCCACCACTAATTGCAAAAAAAAATTATTCCACTGCAATGCATTTCAGTAAGTTCCCCTGAACAACATATTAAAAGTCTCGAGAAATCCAAGTATGGGAAATTTATGAAATTTGCAAATTAGCTGTTATCATATGAAAAATACACAAAAGCGCTATACAATTGCATCCAGGTACCCGATTGAAATTATTTAGGTATTAATAGCAATGTTATCGGGGTCACTAATCATGATGAACACATCTTTAGATTGATATTATAGATAGAAATGGCATAATTCGCATATTATGCAAATTAGCTTGCGATTTAATGGAAAATGAATGGTATGTTGTTGATATATAATCAAAACAATCTAGGTGTTTGGACTGATATGTTGGGGGGTCAGTATAGATGGTTAACATATTTCAAGATTAATATTATACATTTAATTTGCATAATATGCAATTGAATAATAATAATAATAATAATAATAATAGTACAGTTCTTATAAAGCGCATAATACATTTGTTAATATCTCTACACGCTGTAGGAAAAATGAAAAAGAGAAAGTAAATACTAGTAAGGAAAAAGAAAATATACTGAGGGAAAATTCGGGGAAATAAGTCATATTTTCCTCATAAAAATGCATGTATATAGGTAACCAAATTGAAATAAATCAAAAGTTAACACTAATGTTTCTAAGGTTCCCAAACATAGTACAAACATTTTGAGATTATTATTCTAAATCTAATTTGCATAATGCAAATCAGCTCCAACCATAAAGGGAAGGGGGGAATATTAGAGTCTGTATAAAACGTTGCCCTTGATCAACTGGTCAGAACAGATAAAGGTTCCAGATACATGTTATCACAGTGAGCACATATGCCAATCGATTATATTGATATATATACTTAGGATAGTATGCTAATGACTAGTAATGAGCCTCAGCTTTTGGCGGAAATTGCATTTTATGCTAGTTATATGTATGTAAGAACACAATGGAAATACTAGAGCTCAAAGGAAATGTAAGTTTTCATGGTAAGTGAAAATATAATCCGATTGACATTATTCCTGTCTTTTTGCAGAGTATACGACTTTATTTCCCCTTTGATAAAAACAATCATTTTTGTTTGTGAGCATGAAGAAAACATGATGCAATTTTATAGCGATATTGTGTATTTTTACATATGATAACAGCTCATTTGCATATTAGGCAAATTTCATAAATTTCCCATACTTGGATTTCTTGAGACTTTTAATATGTTGTTTAGGGAAGCGTGCTGAAATGCAGAGCCGTGGAATAAATTATTTTGCAATTCGCGGTGGGTTACCCTCTAAATATCGCCAGATTGATTGGACTATATGGGTGTTTAATGTGACTTAGCTTGTTTTTGTTTGTTCGTTTGTGTCTGTTTCTTTTAATTCTTGGTTTGATTTCACACAGACTTGCAAGATGAGGATACCTCACAACTCATTTAGTGAAATGAAAATATTAAGCCCGTGTATGATTAATGCACTTATTACCTGAGTTCTGAGTTGTGAATATATTATATTATTGTAAAATGCTTCAAAGAAATTCTAGCATTTAGCAGCTAAACAATATTATTGGTTAAATATTGTATGTAAGATTATGACGTCAGCGGTAAGAGTAGAGAAAGGCATGACGAGTTATAAGAAAAGAAGAGCAGTGGATTTTCTGGTCGAACTGATTATGCTTAATGTACATGCACTTATCCAGAATCAAATATCTTGTAATCGTGTAATCCTGTATGCAATATCGACGTGTCCCTGTGCAATATCATTGAATTTCTCCATCAGGGGCCGTCAAAATGACCGACCCCAACCTTCAATTCGGATTCAGAAAGATAGATGTGTATCATTCTGGCTTTCTCTGTCTGATCTCTCTCTCTCTCTCTCTCTCTCTCTTTCTATATATATATATATTTCTTTCTCTCTCCCAGCTCCCCTCTCCTCTCTCTTTCTCTCTCTCTCTCTCTCTCTCTCTCTCTCTTTCTATATATATATATATATATATATATATATATATATATATTTCTTTCTCTCTCCCAGCTCCCCTCTCCTCTCTCTTTCTCTCTCTCTCTCTCTCTCTCTCCCATTCACCCACTCTCCCCCTCTCCCCTCTCTCTCTCCCCTCTCTCTCCCCTCTCTCTCCCCTCCCTCCCCTCTCTCTCTCCCTCTCTCTCTCCCCTCTTTTCCCCTCTCTCTCACCCCCTCTCTCTCTCTTTCTATCTATTTATCCCTCTTCCCACCCCTTTAGATCACCTACTAATTATCATTATATGTAATAATTGTTTCATTTAATTAAATTCAATCATGCTAAGCAGGTGGACAGTGGGCTTTAAACACAGACCAGCCGTATTAACGCTCTATAACAATCATTTCCAGCTTGTCCAATAAGACCTGGCATTTCGTAAGCATTTTTATGAAGGAGTGAATCCGGAAATTTAAGTTGACCCTGATGATGCTCCCATGCACGAAGCAAAGCCTTTGTCCTATAATCAAACCTCGCCTCCAGACTGGCGCAATTCTTAAGGGTCCCTTTTCTTCTCAATCGGCTGACGGTTTGTTAACATTTACTGGCGTCGAAGGTTGACCACCAGAAGAAATATTACCATCACCGTGTTTCGTAAAGTACCACTTTATTCGTGCGTTTTCTAATTGTTCGTTTTGAAATAATTCTGCATATTTTCTGCAGACACATTTGCAAATTTGTTATCATGGTTTAGTTTACGTCGTTCTATATTTTGCGGTGATTGTTGTAATGATGAATAAATCATTTCCGTATTTGAGTTTATCGGTGAAAGAAAATGTGTCATTCATAAGATAGTTTTGACATGTCGCCTTTAAGTTTTTATTCACTAATCTTGATCAATAATAGTTTGATTATACTTAATTATTTACCAGACTCTTTACCAATTTCGATCTGTTTCTCGTAGCTTTTCATAGCTTCATAATTCTTATGATAGGGATCTACATTTATAATAATAGCCTTGCAATCTTACAATTACCTATTTTCTGGAGACTTTCCCCGGATTATTTTTGTCTTCAAATTTGATGATGGTTATTGGTTATTGGTTAATCTGATGTTATACTTTATCTTCTGTATAGCTTCCTTAAGTTCAAGTCATGTTATATCTCCATGAGCTTCTTATCATTGAAAAGAGAAAACTACGACAATGATTTATGTCAAATACTCATGATGTATTTGTACATTACTCAATCATGTCAAGACAATGAATTAAAAAGCGAAAACACTCTCGTTGATGGTTTACATCAAACCTCAAAGCGGTTATTTTTTCTATACGGCCACCTTTTTTTCTGTTTCTGTCGGCATTGTTTGTGTTTGACTATTCCGTGGCCGAGCTTGAATTCTTAGACGATTAGTCACGTAGCATAACACATTCCAAAGAGAATCGTCAATGATCAACTCGCTCGCCTTTTTAACGATAAAGAGCCTGGCCGCCAAAACTAAGCAGCCGTGACGTTAGTTAATGGCGGGAGCTGATTAATCAGCCGTATCTTGAGTTTGTTTTTATAGGAACATTGAAAGGAGACGGCGATGCTAAAGAAAGTGATATTGACCGTTTTATTTTGTTGCTGTGTTAAAAGTCTAACCCCCTTTTTTTCTTCTTTTTTAAAGGTAAAACCTGACCATAGCAAGTTTCAACCATAGACTCAGTTGAATGATATCGTAACTTCTTAAACCATAATCTAATAGTTTCAGATCGGATCGATGGCCTTTTTTGCTCCAGGAGCGTATCCAGAACTTAATTTGTAATGGGGAAGTGATCTCGAAAAATTTCTGATAACAGAAAGAAAAATCATCAAGTTTTCAGGTGCCCTTTTTTTGGTCTAAAATATGAAAAAAGGGCATGGACAGGTAATGCCCCGAAAAAAAAAAATCAAAATAAGACTTTAAGAAAATCTCTGCTGATTTTTATCAGGAATGGACGCCACTCATCACAGGTATTCCGATAAACGTTTGGAATTGGGGATCGGGTGTATTGGTCCAGTATGTGTCGCCCGTCTAGACTCGTTTTGTATGCATGTGCTCGCTATGATGCCCCGACTGATTTTGTTTGTTATTTTACGTTTGCCCGCGGACCATTAGCACTGCAGAGAGCTGGAGCAATCTCCTCTAAACACCTATACATCAAAGAGGTACTATCTATATATTACGCTATCCGCATCTATCCCTTACCCCCTTACCCCCATCGCACTCTTAAAACACTCCTTATACACTCAACTTTGAAGTGAAGAAACGCATCGTGCAATCGCATTCGACTCATCCTCGATGCACGCAGTGAATTAGAGTAGTTTGATGGTCGTTTGATGCAAATAGCCATGGATTGAACTAGTTTAGCTTATTGCGATTCATCGAGTCTAACAGCTCTAATCATTTTATAATGAAAGTGTGATAACTACATTTGGATCTATACACTTGGCTTGTACTGTTTTTGCCATTATTATTCAAGCACAGCGATATACGTGTCATGTTAGTGCAGTGTTGAAGGTAGCCCATCGAATAGTGGGGGGGGGGACGAAAAAGGGGGATGAAGAAAAAGGAAAAAAGAAAGAATGGAAATCAGAAAGGAACGTAAAAGAAAATGATTGGACCCCTCCCACACTCTCTAATCAGAAACCTTTTCTGGATGTCATTCATTGGTAAGACCGTTGCCACCCCTCCGTTGCAAGTGTCCCCTAAATGGCGTGGCCCTCGTTACGCCAATGTATACATAGAGCTGCACTTAGCAGACCTGCACTGTCATTCATGTCACGGCCTTAACTGCACATTAGTTCTTGAACTAGTTGCTAGGGTGCAGCTTCAATAAATTTCAGCATTGTTTAAGTCCTTCTGAATGTCTCATAGATGATCTTACATTTTGACTTCTTAAAAGATTTATATTTCACTTGTCCAGGAGTTAGATGTGCTAAAGCGGTACATATTTTTTTTATTTTTTCAAAGAAATTCCATTCCCATGCGTTGAATATAAAAAAGACTCAGAACGTCGATATAAATATTTCACAGAATTTACATCACGTGATTATAGCTAAATCGTCCTTTCGAGACATTTTAATACCTGAAAATTGTTGTGCATGTCGTTTTGTCTTTTACAATTTATTTTTTTCTTTGAGAATACCTTGCGCTTCACCTTCAGTAGTTGTGAGTATATTACGGTCTGTCTGCAGAAGGTGTGTGTGCGTGTGTGTATTTAGGAGAGAGACTGTGTGGGGTGTGGGGGGTGTGTGTGTGTGTGTTTAGGAGAGAGAGGGAGTGTGTGTGGGGTGTGTTTGGGTGTGTGTGTGGGTTGTGTTTGAGAGAGAGTGTGTGTGAATTTTGTGTGTGCGTGAGTGTGTGTGTGCGTGTATGCGTGTGTTGTGTGTGTGTTGGGGGCTTCTTTTTAAAAGTAACACATTTCATTTCCTTTCACCGTGTTTGGGATGCATTCATGCCTATAGTACCGTAAAGTCTCATACAATTTCTAATTTCACGGTGCACGAAGTTGTTTTGAAACATAACACCATGGCAGTACAAGCCGCAATTTCTTTAACTCCCGGTTTCATTTAGTGCATAATAGACAACAATCGTGTTGTAAAAAACATAGACAGTTTGTTGAGGAACATTCGGACAACGATTAAAATCTTTGAGAGCGTTCAAAATAACTTCACGCTCATGTTCTTTCATCTAAATTTTCGATTTCACAGAGCATTATTAAACATTGTAGAGCATGAGAATACATTTAGCTAATGAAAATGACTACCAAACTGTAAAATGCTCAGGCCACATTATTCACTCCATGTACAGTACAAAGCAGCCGAATTAATTTCGTCGGGAATTTTTTTTTTTTTTTTTAATGGAGCTGATTTATACTTATTACACCATTACATCTAACTCATAAGCAAGCTGAATAATAGTAAGATTCACAGCAGGCATGAATGCCTAACAAAGATGCACACCAATGTAGCAATTGCAGCAACTAAAAGGCAATGTGTAATTTGGAGGGGTGTAATTTGTACCCATTTTATGTGTCTTTAACGTTTTAGACCCCTTTTCTACTAAAAGTGCTAAATTTAAAGCCGACGCTGAGCTTAAACTCTTGTTTAATTAGGTTTATCAAAAGAAGTTAGTCTGAAGTCTAAGTTTTGCTTTGTTAAACGCGATCTTAGACACAGGGTGTGGTTTAGTTGAACTTCAAACGTATTGAAATGGAAGATACGTTTATTACAACATACAAGGTTTACTGCTACAAAACTGTTCCATCCTTTTCTATATGCCCTATATACCCTAAAGCAAGATAAAAACCGGTTTGGGCTTGCCTTGTAAGGCGAGAGGTGAAGACGACAGACGTCACTGAAAGTTTTCACCATCTTTCATCAGAAATTGGCGCGAAAAGTCAGCACAAATTAGTTAAGCCATTCACGCGTTCATCCCGCCTGCTCACTTGCAACGTCCAGACCGGTATCAAGTTTATATAGTCTGTTGCCCTTTCGCTGCATTTGCTGCAAATGTCTGCAAATGTTCTGAGGCTTTATTGAAATATCTGACGATTTCCGTTTCTGTCTGAAGGATATTCTTGTCTGCCAGCTCACGAAAGGAGTTGGAAAAGCCCCTGCCATATTAAAGTCACATCATAGGCAACATGAGTTTGGACTGAAAGAAATGAGATATTTTTCACCCGCTGAAATTATTGTTACTATTAGAATTGCTTCAAAACTGATAATGAACAAATCTTTAAAACATCCAAGTTCATCTGCATTTCTATCAATGCCGAGGAGACGAAATCCACTATTTCGATCTCTTAGGCGTCACAATTTTATAAGGGACCCTTTGTTTGGAGTTGAATCCACTCCAATTATAGTGGAATACACTCCTTTTTGTAGCGTGGATTTCAATTCCCAAACAAAGTGCTTTCTAATCATGACCCCACCCCCAAAAAAAAAAAAAAAAAAAATGGATTTCCAATCCTGAATTTGTGTACAACATTTCGGAGAGTTAGTCAATGAAATTCAATTTCACTATCATCCAATTAAACAAACATTTTGTGAATGACTTCATGAAGAACAGTAAAATAAATTGATTCCAAACTCATCTGCATTTCTACAATACAGGCCTAGTATACTAAAATCGAGATCAGTTTTCCTCGACTATAATTTCAGGAGAACCGAATATCAAGGAAAAACGAAAGAAACATCCAAGCATAAAACTCGGTATGAACGCACCCGGTACTGATTGCGCTTTCTCCATGCATGGTTCGTTTTGTTTATTGTCCCACATTAACGAGATTTACACCTCCAAATAGACCAAGCGAAATGCATTTCATTACTTCACAGCTCCCGCGACAAATCCAGGGTAATTGGTCAGATTCGTGTCCACAATCTTTTGACACCCCTACTTCTCCACCCCCCCCCCCAAGAGAAAATGAGCGAAGAGGTATGTGTTTTGTGGAAGACACGATACGATCATAAACTCCTTAAAATGATGTAGAAATGACGCTTGAACTTCAATGAAAGCCTTATTATCACCAAAATACTCGTAATAATTATGTTAATCGTGGTTTCCCCTTCTCTCCGTTACTTTTATTTCGATATAGTATAAAATGAAGATAATGCTCGGATCAATTAAAAAAAAAATTTAGTTTAGGCTTATAGGCAATCATAATAATTGCAGTTTCACGTTATGAATATCACATTTTATTATCTTAAGGCAGAAGCAAGTATTTCTAAGTGAGTATATTCTTCTTTTGTATCACATATTATGCTAAAACATGATATAAATTTACACTCTTGTCATTAATTTGCTGAAAGTCCAAATGTCATGGAACTTATTTTGATAACTACTTATCCGCATTCTCGATATACATGTATTTCTAAAATCGTATATGATATTGCTGTATGATGTTAACATTGTTATATTCCTTTTGTATTTTGATGTTTGTATTTTAATAAAAAATATCTGATTACTTTTTGAAATAGACAATATCAGCCTTGAACTGCGTGTCCGGTTGATTTTTAATAAACCAATTCAATAACAATATAATATATATATAAATATGTAGTCATTTTATAATGATACTTTCATATCTACCGTAGATCGAAATTCTTGAAAAAAGGAAATCAGCAAACATTTCTTCTAGTCCTTGGAAGCGCTTGACTTTGGTTCTTCATAATTAGGTGAATTGAAGAACTTTCACTAACACTGAAGATGTCAAGGGTAGCAGAAACGGCTGTTTGGTTTAAAGTGCTTGACCGTTATTCCAGAACATTCTTCCATTACAGCTTGAAACTAACACCCTCTTGACCGCGTGCCTGAAGTGGACAGAATAAATTATGTTGTTTGCGCTGCCGGGGTACTTGACGTTGTAATTCCATTGAGGTCGTATAGGCAGGGGCGTTGAAGCCAGGAAGGTTGGGGAGGGGCTTGCCGCTCCTTGTCGCTGTTTAAGGGGGAGAACATGATGTAAAAAAATGACCCCCCCCCCACACACACATACACACACACACACTCACAATATTCAATTCAACCAAATTTGTGATAGATTGTGGATTTGATTCTAGCATTTTAGCATCATTAGCGTAACGTTTGTCCAGGCATTGAGGGGGCACTGGCATCATAAGGGAACCGATTTTACTAGGAAGGTGAAATTTAATGTCACTAAATAGGGGATGTAGGAATTAGGGGGTCCTATATATCGTATTCTCCTTAGGTTCATTTTCCTATCTTCTTTGTTTATCTTTTCCATTTTCTCTTCATTTCTTTTTATTTCTTTATTTTTCGTTTGCAACATGATTTAGGGCATGTGCCCCGAAACCCCTTTTCTACGCCACTGTTAATAAGCATATTAAGAATATCTAAAAAATGACTAATCTTCTCGATTCAACTCAAACTTTTTATCAACTTCTTTTAATGATATAATCAGGTGACGATAAAATATTCAGAAACACAACATATTATTTTGTTCGTATCCTCCTTTCTCCTGCCATGAATGGAGGGGTGTGTGGTTAAGCACCTCCTCTCTGGATAGAAGAGGAGGAACATGGGGGTACTAAGCTCCCCCTCCATCACATGTACCTCTTCTTCTATCCAGTAATCGATAGCGTCAATAGCAAAGCCTTGATCTTCGACCCCTTTGTTTAGCGAGGGGGCCAGTATGGGCTGTGATCTACTATACTCGGCTAATTCTCATTTCACGGTGATACACCTCAAGTCGGTGGTTTTGTGACTAGCCTAGATATGTTTACACGATAGTATACATTTCATCTTAATGATTTAGACTATGAGGGAGAGGGTATTTAAAGGGAATTGTTATTTTGGTGTTGAAAATAAACTTTTGTCATATTTCATACTGAAATTCTATAGTATAGTTATTTTATATGAAGTCATCCATCTGGATTTGTATCTATTTTACGTATGCCAAGGAGGAAATCCAAAATGATTTTTTCTTTTACTCGAAAATAATTTTCAGTAGCTCCATCATGTCCATGTTTGGAGTTATTTTTCTGTAAATTATCTTTATTTAATTCGATATAATTATTTAATAGCGAATTTACATTTGTCATTTTGATGTTTTCGATTCATATAAAGTCATAGTAAGAAGCTTTCAATTTGTTGATATTATTTTATACCATCTTTGCACGTTATAACTAAATTGAGCAAAAACATCTTCATTACCACTATGCACTGCCTGCTCGCGATATTATAGAAGTTTGAAACTTATGGATGAAAGGAAAAACTTTCTTCGACTTCAAAGCCACGATAGAGTAACGTGCATAAGGGAATAGGAGGACAGGAAGGGAATTCATTTCATTCCTTGAAAAAATGCTAAGCCGAGTCGTAGCGACCCCTTTAAGCGATAGACGCCCTTATCATGCCTTTGTATTACATGCGCAGCTGAAGACGATCTCGGTTAATGGCAAAAATCGATGAGATTTCTTTCATAGCCGCATAGCGATAGGTACAGTACTTTGATTAATCTTTAAGAGTGATAAATTGATTTCTAGACACGTTGTATACATTCCTGCGGAAAGGAAAGACTCCGCGATTCCTTTCTTCTAACTCTACGACTGACTTTAATATTGACCATTACAAGCCTATACTATAGACGTCATACCGGTACCGGTAGTCATGGGTGCCACCAAAGTTACTGGGTGGAAGTAATGCTTTTTCCTGTTAGTAATGTCTTTATTTCGATTACCAAGGAGTTATCACAGATATTACTTCTTGTTATTACCATGATTGCTATTGCGAAACTCGTGTCGAATTCTTCTGAACAAAGGGTTATCACATATTGATTTGAAAAGGGAATTGTATAGGCCCAAAGTAGGAATGGTGGACTTCAGGGAAAAGGTTGTAATTAGAAAACCTTCAGTCCGTTGATATTCATTTAAACCTAATGTTTTATTGATGATAATCATGATAATACTCCAGCTATCTAAAGGGCACACTTATGGTCTGAACCAGGGCCTAGCCAAAGGGGGTCATGCGCCCCTTTGGCATCTAGTGCTGGATAAATGAAAAGAAGATTAAAATAGAGGGAAATATAGATTGGAGTTAGTGGTGGCAGTATGAAATGAAGGTACGACCCACTTTCACTCACTACCTTATTTAGTGGCCTTGTTCTCTTATACTTGATTCACAGATGTAGGCCCTTGCCCCCGACATCGGTGCCCCTCAATGGCTGTACCCACGATACGCTAATGGTCCACAGAATGCCATAGGGCGTTACATTAAGTGAACTCCCTTCTTGCTCTCAGTACACGCTAATTATATGCGCTTTGGAAGTTATTTTCCTTTAACATCACGATAGGGTATTACGTACCCACCCAGGGTATAGTCTAATGACTCTCATGAGTATTAATACTGCCCTTCTTCAGAACCTTGCAATTATTATTACCCCAGCAGATACCTTGTACCCATTTACTTCACCTGTGTCATGTGGGTCGAGAGGCACAAAATTGTAAAAGACCTTTTCCAATTAAGGATGTAAGCACCTGAAGCAATTATCAAATCCAGGACTTCTCATATTGCAATCAAGAGCCTTCGCCAACTTACCACTGTACAGCGCTACCGCAATTATTTTCATGTTATACTTTATCCCCAAGATTGTTCTACCTTAGTTCTTCACCTTCATTTCTAATCTCCACACACCTGATTTCCTCAACTCTTTAGAACAAGCTGTCTACACTCTTGCTGCGATTGTTCATTGGTCCGCCATCTTGCCCTTGACATTATAAGCATGTAGATTAAATCCCTCACCTGGTCATTTATCTCTACACCGTAATAGATTCCTGCCATTTTTCCATTACCCTTACATCTAATCACCCCCTCTAATCATTGAGATAGATGAAAAAGAGGGGGTTGATACCATTCGCTTCATTGGCTCTGCAAACGAGTAATTACCATTCAATTTCGGAAGGCACGCATACGGTATACGGCTGTAGTCGTGACGTAACGGTTTGGTCGTCTAGGTCCTAATTTCTCGTCTATGCCTGACTTAAAGGGATGTGCTCGTATTTGTAGCTCATGCAATATCATGCCCTAATATTAACCACTTGGTGATTGGCGATAATATGTAAATAAACAGTTTTAGTGTAATTGTATGGGGATTTTTCTTATTAAATTTTGCTGTACTACTTTATTGATTGTGTTATTAGCAGGATCATCATGATCATGACAAATTGTTGTCAAATATTTTATGGTAGCATAATTTGGTTTATCCATGGGGCACACGAAACATGCTTTGTTGCTTTAATAAGCTCATCGACTGTCGGTTTTCCAAACAAAAACGTAAGACACTGGCAAAATGCATGTCCAGTCATCATCCCCCCTCCTCCTCCTTGGAAAACCTGAGTCCGCCATTAATATGCCAATCTCATGAAATGCCATCTGAGCTAATATTTCTCCTGTGAATCATACATATTACGTCCGTCTCCAATGAACCACAATCCCCAATAAAATGTATTTCACGTTATTGCTTCTCTGTATTATTATAACATGTGAGGTATATAATAATGAACAGTATGCTCCATAAACCTAATTCTTAAGTAGAAGAGATAACAGTTTATGACCATTTCCCCAAATCTTTTAAATGTCGTTTTAATTTGAACGGCTATCTTCAAACACAAAAAGACGGTAAATATAGAATTTGAAATGACTGCTACATATTATCATACCACTGTGCTTTTAGGTCATTTTCTAAATTAGAATATATATATATAACTGAACAGTTTGTGCAAACAAGCGGTGGTAACACAATTGAAATATCGAATCTCCTCATAGCGTCAGTGGCCAAGTACTTAATCTATGACTGTTGGGAATTATTTTCAAAGGCTTTCTTAATATTTCGTGAGGTGTAATATTTATGGTCCCCCAGTAGAGTGAATAGTGTAAATTGTATGTGGAATAGCGATTGAATCCAATAACTGAGGTATATACAGTGCTCAGAAACTTTCTTTAAAAAACGCTTAAATTTAAAATATATTATTATCATCATCATCAATATGTTATTATTAGTATTATTATCATTAATATCATTGTTTTTTATTATTGTTATTATTATCATTATTATCATTATCATCATTATTTTTATTTTTATTATTATTAGTAGTATTATTATTATTATTATTATATTATTATTATTATTATTATTATTATTATTATTATTATTATTATTATTATTATTAATAGTATTATTATTATCATCATTATCATAATCATCATCATCATCATCATCATCATCATCATCATCACTATCATCACCATCATCATTATCATCGTCAACAACAACAACATATATTCGTATCATTATCAATTTTACTTTTATTCTTGATCAGATTAGCAGTATTTCATATCACATTTAAAACTAAAATACACACTGTGACATCTTTCGGTCCCTAGTTTATATTCTACTAGGATATTTTATTCAATTTTAAAGGTAGTATTCCATAAGATTTCTATAAGTTCATCAAATTAAATCAAACCAAATCTTGTTCTCTCTCTGCAGATTTTACTGGGATCTACTGATGCTGTGCCTGATCATGGCTAACGTCATTCTCCTACCCGTCGTCATAACTTTCTTCCACAACAAGGACATGAGCACTGGTTGGCTCATCTTTAATTGCTTCTCAGATACCTTCTTCATTCTCGATCTCATCTGCAACTTTCGGACCGGTATCATGAATCCGAAGTCGGCCGAACAGGTATACGAAATCCGAAACCAGCTGAACACTTCAGGGTTGTTCAGTTTGATTTGATATATCGCTATCCTACCTACTTGATATCACCAGACAATTTTGGATCGTCATTATGAACCGAATTAGGCCGAGCAGATCACGAGTGAATCCGAAACAAACCAATCATTGTATAAAGTATAGTTCTAAGTTTTTACTTTTAATAAAGTATTACCCTTCTTCATCCTCGATCTCGTCTGTAACTTTCGGATCGGCATCATAAATCCGAAGTAGGCTAGGGCAGGGGACGAATGAAACCGAACACCTCAGGGTTGTTCCGTTTGATTTGATATTAGATTCAGCTTAATTTGATGTATCATTATCCTACATACTTGATATCATCTGAAAATGTTGGATCGGCATCATGAATCCGTATTCGGCCGAGCAGATAACGAGTGAATCCGCAACAAACCAACCGTTGCATGAAAGTTATTTAATCTGACATGATTTGAAGTACAATTAACAGTTTTTACTTTTGATAAAAATTATTATTGCCCTTCTTTATCCTCGATCTCATCTGTAACTTTCGGATCGGCATCATAAATCCGAAGCTGGCCGAACAGGGAACGAATGAAGTCGAAGTAAATCCAGCATCCATGGGTTGTTTTATGACAAAAAAAAGTATCTGCAGAATTTGTATGTTATTACAGGGTACAATGATATGAAATATTAAGTATTAAGGATAAGCATTTTCATAACAAATATGTTAAGATTTTGTGCATTGGATGAATGCAGAGGGGCTTTACTAGTACATGTATGAATACAAATATTTTATTGTTGTTAGTACATTATTAAGATATGAAATGTCCTCTTTATCCACTAAGAAATAAGTCTATAAACTATGTTGACTCTTATTTTTCTTCTCTTTGGTTCAATTTTTCAGGTGATCCTAAACCCCCGTCAAATCGCCTATCACTATCTCCGTTCATGGTTCATCATCGATCTCGTGTCTTCCATACCCATGGACTACATCTTCCTGCTCGCTGGCGGCCAAAACCGTCATTTCCTCGAAGTGTCCCGAGCCCTCAAGATACTGCGCTTTGCCAAGCTTCTCAGTCTTCTTCGACTCCTGCGTCTATCAAGGCTCATGCGGTTCGTTAGTCAATGGGAACAGGTACGAGGTTCTAGGGTCATACCTGGTTACAGAGGTCACTCGTATATAAGGACCATATTGAGCAGTGGCGGAGAAACATGGGGCACAGGCGGCATGTGAACCCCCATGAAAATTAATATAAATAGATAAAAGAGAAAGGAGGGGGAAGGGAAGAAAGTGGAAAGGGACTAGCATTCAGGTTTAAAGGACCCCTTCTTGCTTTCTACCCGTAATTTATGGCCTGGTTATTTGGGATTTCATTACAAATTAAGACCGTGCCCTCACTCCATAAAAGATGCCCATGCCACCTCATTGGCTGGGCCCACGCTACGCCATTGTATATAGTCAAACCTGCTTACAGTATAGAGAAATAGACATCATTATATCGACTAAACATTTTATTCAAAATACATTTTTTTACGAGAATTTGTTTAAATGAATTTCATGACGTTCAACGATTTCGATTTTATGGCACTTTAGCGAATATTCTTTATTGCATAAAATCATCACTGTTATTTTGTCTTAAGTAACTGCACAGTATCTTATTTGTAGTAGGGGCCTATGCTTCCTTCCAAAAGTTGCTAACTGGAAATTTAATTTTAGACGCAACGGATTGGACAAAGCTTATTGCATATCACATGAATATGCATTTTTTTCTTGACTCCGCCCACAGGCCTTCAACGTAGCCAATGCCGTCATCCGAATCTGTAATCTAGTGTGTATGATGCTTCTGATTGGTCATTGGAATGGCTGCCTTCAATATCTTGTGCCCATGCTGCAAGAGTACCCCGACCAATCATGGGTCGCCATTAATGGCCTTGAGGTATAATCACTAGCTCGCATTTTCTTTGCTTTTGTTGGAAATACGTCTCAGTGAAAGTTGTACTTTTACACAGATCGTTTACATTTTTGTTTAAAGTGACTCGGTAACATTGTTGAAGGTTGATGAAAAACTACGTAATTTTTGTATGAAATGTTACTTATTATATTCCTTCTTCTGTACTGACCCTTTAGCATGCAAAAAATCCTGAAAAAATTCTCAAATCACAAAGATATTTATGGTTTTCTTTGAAGGCGTCACTGGTCAATACCTTCTAACAGTAAATTCTCCCGACCATTTTTGAATTTTCCCAACCGTTTTTTCCATGAAAATAACACATGAGACAGGATTTTAAAAATCTTTCAACACTTAAATGTCTGGAATGATATATAGAGCCAATTCATAGCTTTGTTACGATTTACATTCACCTAAAATGTAATTAAATTGTAATAATATAGTTGGGAGAATTAAGGAATCGATCAGTTTTTCCCAATTTTTATTGTAAATAATGGTTTGTTTTCACTCAAACTTTCAGATTATCTTTAATTTTACATCTAGCATTGAAGTCACTACTTTAGCACTATTTTCTCTCATCTGAAAAATGTTACAAAGTACATTTAATGCTTTACGGTATTCAGCCCTCTTTCATCTTTGAAATCTGATATATTTATTTTGAAATAATACAGCAGTAGCATTTTTATTTGATATTACGCGCTTGTATCACAGAACTAATAACATTCGCTATCTTATGATTGCATATTGTACCTTCATAGAATAGAAATTCAAATCATTCACACTATTGATAATGTCTTTATCAATTTTTACATTTTACGTATTATGCTATTGTCATTACTACAATTGCAATTGTTATTCATATATAACTTTTAAAATTACATTCACATTTTCGACTTTATATCATCATTATCGAAATGTATTGTATCATTGAGTCTTGGTAAATATCTACAATCTTAAAGCTAATCTTGAGCTCTGCTATGGGCATCGTATGTCGAGAGAACATGGCTATAATTCATTCTGGATTGTTTATCTTGCAGTAGATTGATTGTTTGAACCAGTAAAATAAAAACAACTTCACAAAAACGTGTTGGAAATCATCTTCAATAAAAACCATGACTCTCATTTGCACATAGGGACCTGTGTTAAGCACATGGTGTCGGGCCTGCTAACTTTGATTTCCTTATCTCTCTGTGCTCATTACTCAGCCCCTCTACATTTTCTACCAAAATCATTTGGCACTTGTCATTTATTTGTAATCTTGAACATTCAGTGTCAGTTTTGTTGGATTTATTTTCTTTCATTACCAGAACTTTAAATCCGTCTGGACATGACCAATGACCCCAGAGGAATATTGTCGAAATACCTCTTCCTGAAAATTAAGGTTTCTTCAAGCTTTTACCCTTCTGCTTGAAGGCATTTCAGACAACGAATGTCATATTCACCAATATTAATATAAAATACCTATTATTTAATCCATTTTAGCACGCTCATTGGTGGGAGCAGTATACATGGGCACTCTTCAAAGCCCTTTCACATATGCTCTGTATCGGGTACGGCAAGTTTCCACCTCAAAGCATCACCGATGTCTGGCTGACGATCGTCAGTATGGTGTCGGGTGCGACCTGCTTCGCTCTCTTCATCGGCCACGCTACAAATCTCATCCAATCCATGGACTCGTCCAGTAGGCAATACCGTGAGAAGGTGAGACGAATGAAAACAATCAAACAAATAAACAAAGACTCATCCAAAATATAAAGAGCCCTTTAAATATTCATGCAGGCAAACTTGTGAATAGAGATATAAGAAGTTAACAAACTCTAGAAATCAAGTAGTAGTTTAACAATTGTTTTTGTTTTGTTTTTAAAGATATACTATCGATCAAAGAACTATTGAGACTAGCATTAAGATTTGTTTTTCTTTTAAAATGTCTCAACATAGTCAAACTATAGTGGAGACTCTAATATATAACTGAAGAAGGAACGATGAAATAATTTCATAATCATATTCTATTAATTTCCATGAAGATCGAGGTAGAGAATTTGTGAGACGATAGTAAAGGAAATATTTATTGCAATAATGAAACAATCACATTTTAGAAATAGTTCTGGACTTCTTGTTTATCTAGCATTGTAGCTGTGCTAGAAGTATTTCAGGTTTTTTCTTCAGTAGACACATGATAAAAATGGCAAAAGTAATGTTAATGTTAATGATAATTCCACAAGTTTCATAATTATATAATCACATTGACGTGGACAAAGTTACCCTTTTTTATTTTGAATGTTCACATATTTCCAGCGTATTTGCATCAATTCCGAAAGTTGTTAAAGAAACACAAAGGTACTTGTGGACTGTTGTGGTACTTTAAATTGGTATCTTGCAGCACCGATCATCTGTTTTTATTTCGTTTCATTATCTTCTGCAAAATTTCTTTTTTGTTTCTAAGTTGAAGCAAGTTGAAGAGTACATGCAGTATCGCAAACTACCGTCCAACCTCCGAAACAAGATCCTCGATTACTACGAGTACCGATACCGAGGAAAGATGTTTGATGAAAGGCATATCTTTCGAGAAGTATCGGAGAGTATACGACAGGTAAGGCCAATCACTGGCGAATTTAGGAGAGGGCACAACCAGCCAGTGCCCCCCCCCGCCCCATTTTGAAACCTATGTTGCATGCCTTTAGTACTTAAGTCCAATAATGTAACCCCATCTTCTTTTTAAGGTGATGACCTTTATAATTCCGAGAAATCGTGATGACCTCTTTATTATTTCATGCTTATTTTTGTTTATTTGTTTATTTATTTGTTTATTTATTGTTTGTTTGTTGTTGTTTTTTGTCAGAGAATTATGAAGTAAATCGATACAATGAATATTGTTAAAAAAATTATCCATCACATAACATAATTTTGATATATTTAACGTTCCACATTAAATGTTAATATAACTATTCAGTTTGAGAAGTTCAAAATTACAAGACACCGATAATACACAAAAAAGTGATTGGGTCAACATCACGCTTTTCACACTTTTCTCAATGTACAAAGAGTTGCCAAAGTGATTCACTGTATTTAAGAAATAAATGATACACTTTATAACCTTTCTGAGTGCAACTTCTAGGTATCAAGTATTTACCACAAGACTCTTTAAAAAACTCCTCCTCAAGTTCATTTCACATGAAAGAACATTGGGTAATAGGCCTACCTGAATAATAAAAGCCCCACAAAGGGAGGTGAATGCACCAAATAGTTTGTCAGTTTCTGAATAAAATAAGAAGATCTAACACACTCTGCAGCGCAAAATATCTCTCCTTTATTATACTGCACCAGAAAGATTAAATCATTCTGTTACTTCCATCGGATTTCTTCATGAAATATTACGTTTAATCCGTAACGTATCCGTAAACCTAGGGGCGATGCAACACCATTTCCCATTAGAAAGGGTGTTGGACCAAATTTGGCTTCAAGTGAGCCGAAGATTTTCCAACAAGAAAAATAAAGTCATATATTTTTGCAAATTACCGACAGCCACTAAAATCCCAAATTGGCAAATAAATGTACAAATGACAGTGCCACCAGACCCCCTCCCCCACTCTTTTGCAAACGCCCCTGTGCCCTTTTACTCAACCCCAGACTCTAGTTGACTTTGGCTTGCCTCGACCGTGGAGAGCGCAGGTGTTTCGGATGCGTAAACCATCGTGCATTTCCTCTTATTAGAACACGCCATGTTAGCAGGGGGTGTAGGGATGAAAACCAAAACGACAGTACCCTGCATTATTGAGGAATTGTGAGCTGGGAGCAGATTAATTTTTTCAAAGTGCTTCGTCAAGCTGTGATAACATGTCGACACCATGTGCAAGCAATGTGTGAAAAGAGTAAAGATGCCCCAGATTTTAAAGGAAGTGTTTTATATAATGTTATGAGGCAAAGTCCTTTAGGCTAAATTAGGTTTCGGGCTGGTGATACAACATACTGTAGTTGAGGATGAATGTTCGTAAAGCGAAATAAACTCTCTTACCCAAAATTAAAATGCATTCTTCTAATTATGTCATCTCAATATGCAAACAGTATGATATAGGTATGCTACTTTATCCATTAGTGAAGCGGCATGGCCGATCGAATGTGCAATAGTGATAAAATTAACAAATTTGATACACGTGTACAATAAACAAATATGGATGTGCAGACATCTTAGATTCCGCCCAGTTCTATAGAGGGCCGCGGTGGACATCTTTCAAAATGGCCGCCTTCAGAGCGCAGTCCCAAAAAAAAAAAAAACAAAACAAAACAAAACAAAACAAAAAAAAAAAAAAAAAAAAAAAAAAACATATCACAAGTAAAACTAGGGTGATTTCATATGTAGAATTCGGATGTGAAGATATCGGGTCTGAATTATTTCAGAAAAATTGGGTTTAGCTGTCGATTTGGGGAATAGAGGGACTTTTTCAGTTTAATTAGTGAAGCAGGCGGTTGAATTTTAGTTTTTTATGCTGCTCCTTGTGTAATGCATAAATCATCGTGAAGCAGAAGCAAAGGGACTATAATTTTCTGCTTGGTGGCGCAGCGGACAGTATAGTGTACTTTTTGTGTTCTATATTTCATAGAAAACGATGTAAGATTTATGTCGGCTGCTGGTTGGTTGAGGAAAACGCTGACCCTTTTTTTAAATAACGCATCATGCTCCGCGTGCTGTAAGATTTTAGCTTTTGATCATGGTTTTTCCGCGTGTTGTACATGGAATACACTGTCGGAATGGGACGTGTTTTCATCTATCTATGTCTTATAGTATTGGCCCTGAATGAAATGCCTTTACAACCCCTAACTCCATTTCTATTTGCTTCTCATTTGCTTACTCCAATGTCTAGGCCCCCGATCATTTCTTTTAAGATTCGATCCCACTTTTTTGTATTTAATGATCTTTTCTTCTTTTTTCTCCTTTGTCTCTGTTCTTCTGTCAATTTCCTCTTTCTCCTTTTATTTAATCTGTTCTCTGTCTGTTTCTTTCTTATTACTCCACTGTACCTATACTTCCTAAATACTTTTTCTTATCCATCTTCTCTCCATCTTACTTCCCCAATTCCCTTCTATTTATCTTTTAGATTTATTAACTTCTGTATCATTTTTAAAAGTGAGGTTTAATTTCAATTTTTGTTCTTCTCCTACGCATAGGATGTCGCAAACTACAGCTGCTTCATATCTCTCACATTTGGTAATATCCAGCGACTGAAGATGCTGAAAGTAGTACATAATTGTTACTTTTCTCAAATAATTTGCATTACAAATTATTTTCTTCTCATCCTTAGGATGTCGCAAACTACAATTGTCGCGACTTGGTCGCTTCCGTCCCTTTCTTCGTCGGTGCCGACTCAAACTTCGTCACCCGTGTGGTCACGCTACTCGAATTCGAGGTCTTCCAGCCCGGCGACACCGTTATACAGGAAGGTACTTTCGGTGATCGCATGTTCTTCATCTCGCAGGGCATCGTCGACATCATCATGTCCGATGGCGTCATCGCGACGTCACTCAGTGACGGCTCATATTTTGGCGGTAAGAATATGGCATATAAATTATTTTTATTTTGCATATATAACTCTTGGAATGTTTGTTGATTTAAGTGACAAAAGAGCGAACCCTAGTTATCATTAAGACACATTTTAGGGTTTTTTTTTCCTTCTAACATAATATATTATCATCTGAACATATTTTTCCTGATACTTTAATCATGGAGAGCAGCGTGGCGTAATACTTTATCCAAATGCTTTATCTCTCAAATCACATGTCTTGAAATTTGTAATACTTCGCCAAATGGTGTCTTGATACAATAAAATCTTATCAGTATAACAGATTATTAATCGTTACGATCTATGATTAGGTTATGATAAAGTTATGAGTAAGGAACCGATTTCAGATCATTACGAAATGCATTTCAGGCAAAGAAGTAGTGATTACTCTGAAGATAGAAGAATCAATGTAAACAGGGTTTTATTTCTGTTTGCAAGTCACAACGTTATCCAAATTCCTTCCTCTTTTATTCTTTGGCGCCAACAGAAATCTGCCTGCTTACCCGCGAGCGCCGCGTGGCATCGGTGAAGTGCGAGACGTACTGCTCGCTCTTCTCTCTCTCCGTCCAGCATTTCAACCACGTGCTAGAAGAATTTCCCGCCATGAGGAAGACGATGGAAGAGATAGCCGTTCGTCGTCTGACCCGTATCGGAAAGGAGTCGAGTATGCTCAAATCACACCTACAGAGCCCAACCATCAGGGACACGGCCCCTCTCTTCCCGCTTCCCCCTGACACACCGTCTTTCGCCGCGTTAGTATGATATTATTAACCCTCCCGACAAGAAAGAATAGTGTATTATCAAGTGCTGTGATACCCAGTGTGGACACAGTGTGTTCACATTTTTACCACACTGTGATACGTATACTCGGATTAAAGCTGTGGCCACAGAAAGAAATCAGCGTGTAACACTATGCCACAGTGAGAATTCAGTGTGAAATGGTGTTAACACTGTGTGTTTCTACTGTTGATACTATTAAATTGTATTTAATCCACTGTGAAACACACTGTGGTGAATATACAGTAATACATAATTATCTCTGTGACCTCTGTGTTTGACAAAGTGTATACAGTGGGGAAATAACGTTTTCTTAACAGTGTAAAAACTATGCAACCGCATGTAATCCATTGTGGCCCGTGCACATTATGTGTTTCTCTTTGTGGCCACAGTGTATCACATTATACCACAGTGTGAAAACAATTTGAACACAGTGCCGGTATCCCATTATACCATAGTGTGGGAACACTTTGAACACAGTGTATCCCATTATATCATAGTGTGGTAATATTTTGAACACAGTGTATCCCAATATACCACAGTGTGGTAACAATTTGAACACAGTGTATCCCATTATATCATAGTGTGGTAATAATCATTGAACACAGTGTATCCCAATATACCACAGTGTGGTAACAATGTGAACACAGTGTATACACATTCTCATGACTATGGTGCCTTTATCATTGTTTACAATCACAGCAGTAGATGACATACTAATTAATAGTTTTAAAATTGATGTAGACATTAATTTTATCGTAGCAACTTTCATTTTCTACTGAGATTTTGACTTCATGTAGTTTGGATATTTCCACTAATTGTCACTTAGAGCACTAATGCACAGCATTTTGATTGGACAAATGTCAAATACTGTTTCTCTCATACTTATTTTTGTTGTTGTTGATCTTCTGATTGTTACACAGCGACATCGAAAAGAACCGGTTCTTCGACGACGACACGGACGATGAACCCACCAGGACCCGAGCCGACGTCGAGCATGGTTCGCATGAGAACGTCATCGCCATCATGGATGGGAGTTTATCCGACCTTAGGGTGGAAAACGAAGTCCAAGCCCGTAAATCGTCTAGCGGAAAGCGGAGGAAATTCCAACAACAAACCACCGAACTTTGACGACTTGAAACAAACAATGATGGACGCTTAAACTTCCCAGTGATTTAATACTTACGCAATGCAGACTTAAATTTTTGTACCTGATTGTTAAGAATGTATTGAATTTGTAAATCAGTCCAGCAAATTAGAAAGCATAATTTGGAATTTCTTTCATGGAGGAAGTACTGAGAACAATGTGATAGCAGCAGGTAGAAATGTCTTGTCCATTATCAAGGATATATTTTGGCGCTTTCTTACAAAGTGAATGAACGCGCAATTCAGAGAGTATGTTTGAAACATTTCAAAGAATCGGGTAAATTCTTTGTCCTTGTCTGCTGCGCTCTTTATCTGATGCCAAAAAGGAATGTGACATGATTAGAACAGTGATTGATTTAACTACAGAAGTCTTTTCAAAATGTCGAATGTATGAAGGAGGGGAAAGGTTTGATATATGCAAAGAAATGGAGAAATATTTTTGTAAATTGATGTAGAATGGTACCATTGATGCTGGAAAGATATTGAAGTTGTCCAATATTGTGTCAAATCTATAAAATATTTGACAATTGTCTTTTTCACACGCAACAAAGCTTTAAATCTGCACAACTTTCATAAAACCAAAGTGCAATATGATTATGAAATGTAAGTCTTTGTAAAAACATGATGAAAGTTTGCTACTTTCTAGAAATCAATTTTTGCTGTCTTTTCTTTCTGTATCCCTTTATCTCTCTCTCTCTCTCAACCAGTCAATCAATCAATCTATCTATCTTTCTTTATATCTATCTATCTATCTATCTATTTATATATCCATCTCTTTTATTGGTGTGTGTCTTTCTCTGCAGTGTATGTATCTTTCTCTTTCGCTCACTCTCTTCCACTCTTTCCTATTTGTCTCACCGCCTCCCCCTTCTCTCTCTCTTTCAATCTATCTACCTATCTATCTATCTATTTATTTATTTATATATTTATCTCTTTTATCTGTGTGTCTTTTTCTGCAGTGTATATATATTTCTCTTTCGCTCACTCTCTTTCAACCTTTCCTATTTGTCTCACCACCTCCCCCTTTCTCTCTCTCTCTCTCTCTCTCTCTCTTGGCTTTTCTGCTAATCTCTTTTTCTTTCTCTTCTCATTTGTATGCTTTCATTTTGTTTGTATTGTAAAGCTTGATGCAAGTGCTTTCTTCAGCATCTCTCATTATTGTCAGAAGCAAAGCTCCGCTTGCCATTGCCCTTATCAATTCATCCATCCATCTTATTTACACGTTTTCTACATGACTGTCTACATGTATTTAAGTCTCTGTTCTCTGAATTAAGGACAATCAGGATGAACATGTTCGCATTTTTTGTTTTAAACCTAAGGCAATGTCTTTACTCAATATTATAGCGTTGTGCGTCATCTACCGAAATGTGCGAACATGACAATGACATATCATTTAACGTCACATTTATAAAATAATTGCCTAAATCGTTTTAATACTGACAAAAAGAGATTTTTTTTCTCATTTTTGTTTCACTTGATTAAGGATTAATAAACAGGTTCAGATTGAAAATTAACTTAATGGCTGTATAGTAGATGGCTCTTTTCAACAAACAAAAACGATTTAGGTAAAAATCTCAACTTTGAAAAAAGATTACTTCGGCAATGATTTCATTAGCCTGACGATAATCCAATCATTATATCTAGGGGCAACACTATGGGGTATTGCAATTGCGCTTAAGTTGATTTCTTGACAAAAATTGCGATCGTGTACGTGATAAAAGCAGTAAACATGTTTGTATTAGACTAAGGTACGAAAATCGGTTAAAAAGACATTCATAGTTATGAAGCTACGCAACGCCATGGGCGATAATTTTTGAATGTTGAAGGCATGACGAAACTCTTCTTTCTGTATTCCAATTAAGGAAAAGTTACCACTTTAAACACCCAAAGAAATCTTGAATGATGAATGGTAAGTGACTGCTGGATAAGTCTTGGAGAAAAATGCCCCCCCCCCTCCCGAATAGTGCCCCCTCCTGAGCCTCCTCCAGTCCTGAAAATGGCTTGCCGCCCCTGCTTGTATGGAAAGTGCTTTAGTGGAAGACGTTCGCTTCTTCTCTCTTCATCCTCGCGTTTTTTTTCGATGGGATAATTTTACTCCATCAGTAAGTTAAAATGACTCATTCTTTGACAGTCGGGCTTTAGAAGTAAATCAATAATGACCCCCTTCTTTCTTGTAACTGTATTCTTTTTCCCTTCTCTTATGCAGTGCGTGACTTAAGCTATATTTGAAATGAAATACCGACTTATATTTACTCACTCTTGGAGTTCTCTCCATAGTTTCTTTATGAAATTGTAAAGGCAGGACAGTTCTTTCGAGCAAATTAATATAGAACTTCTGCTTTTTGAGGGTAGTGTCAAAAGTTTAACATATATCTATAGCAAAGTGTATTTTATATTGTGAAGAATGCAATAAATACATATTTATGATTTTGTATGAATAGTAAGACTATTGTATTGGAATGACAAGAGTTCCACCTAAAGTAAGAGTTAGTGAGGGAAAGAGAGAGGGAGAGAGGGGAAGGAGAAAAGAAAAGAGTGAATGATGGGGAGGGAGAGAGGGGAAGGAGAGAAGAAATGAGTGACAGATGGGAAGGGAGAGAGGGGAAGGAGAGAAGCAGAGAGCAGAGAGAGGGGAGAGTGGAAAATCAAGAGATAGAGAGTGAGAAAGGGGGAGAAAGATAGAGAGAGGGAGTGGGCAGAAAACACAGTTGGAAAGTGTGAGGGGAGGGGCGAATAAGATAAAGAGCAAAGAGAGGGAAGAGTAGGAAATCACGAGATAGAGAGTGAGAAAGGGGGAGAGAGAGTGAAAGAGAGAGAAGGAGCGAAAGAGACGGAATGAAGCAAGAGAACAGTGTGAAACCCATTACAATGTTTGATACAGGGTAATCTCGTAGCAAATTTGTTGGAAGTGAATTGTATATCAATGACATAAAGACAGTACTGACGAATATTGATTGATGACAGCTGAATCTGCTATTAAAGATACTATGTCCCTTTTGCAGCCAACATCAAATTCTGTAGAACTTTGCAGGAATTATGAATATGTCATGTATGTCCTATCTGTGAAATTTAAACGTTAGCAGTGTCCTAATATTCAAATTATGCAAGGAAACCCGTTTACTTGCTAGACTTCACTGTCAGACACTATTGAGTGACTGACTGGCTTTTTTCATCTTTGGTAATAACATACATAAAATGAGCTGTAAAGGGTACATGAGCATTTGTCTACATCAATAACCCACTTCTTGTAATGGCCAAAATTAAACTGATTGAATCTTTGCGCAGCATAAAACGTACGACCATTCGGTACAATGGTCTGAAAAATCAGACTATTACTTACTGGCTCTATAGCTCCTAAGTCGATTCGACAACTAATAGTCGTTATTTTCCCACTTAAAGACATTTTCAAGCCCACTTTTTGTTAGGGAAGTTCTAAATTAGTATTGTCTTTTAAATGCCGTTGGAATTTAACCTTTTCATTTTTTTGGCCTGCAAATGGGACATAGTACCTTTAAACTATATACATGTATTTACACTTTGTATTAAGTGAAAAGAAAAGAAAAGAGTACTAATCCATAGTATTATAAATAAATAAATAAATTATGACACACGACATCAATAACAATTCAAGACAAACTCTATTCTGTTCATTTTCAATAATTACACACCCAAGTCTTTATTGAACAACCATACAATCACGTGTAGATAGAACCCAAAGTCATACATTCAAAGCAAGAAAGTAAACAACCCTCACCTGAATTTAATCATAAAAGTTTGAAATAATTTCAATATTGTTGAATGACACCCTGACACATTCATCACATTTTAAATGGCAATTGCTCTATTTTCTTTTTTAAAATTCATTCATGAAAGCCAGTTGATCATGGTTCATCATGAACGGTTTTCCAATCTTATTCTAATTTTAGGGTGAAAATCATTTGAATTCCTTAAAGAACTACACCTGTTCAGTAGTTCATGTTTATCATGCATGGATTCAATTGTCTGTTGAGAGCCAGAAGGGCGTTAACTCACCTCATTTTTACATAGAAACAACACCCTTCTTACTTCCAGCAGATATTGCCTTCTACGTACATCATATCATTACTTTGGGATACATTGTGATGTCATAGTTTACATTGTGATGTCATAACTTACATTGTGATGTCATAGCTTACCTATTCTTAATCTTTAAATATAACCTTGATGACTGGTCTCCTGGTCTACAAGCACAGGCTTTACCTTGATAAGGTTTTTCATTGACGAATGAAGCCTATACCAGCTCGAAAATGGAGTCGCATTTGAGGTATGTGGAGTCTACAGCTAAAAAAGTACAGACCCTGCATCATTCCTTTAATAGTCTAACAATGGTCTTAGCCAGCCACTAAACAATCACATCCTAATGCTGGTTTAGACTTTACTCCTAAACCCTCTCTGTGCCACAAATATCTGAGCTGTTTCATAAAACTTGTTATCAATAACAAATGCTAAATTTCTACGACAAATTTGCTCTAAGGCATTGAATGCCGCGTTTTCAGTTGCTTATAAAATTGATTGTACAAGTAGTTTGTTATTGATGAAAAGTTTTATAAAACAGGACCCTGGATAATAATCACAAATGAACTTCTGAGGGTCAAGGCAAGACATATCTTCCATGAGAATAAACTGCACAAAGCCTAGATCCTACCCTTCTTCTTTTTTTGCTTCAGGAACCACTGGTGACTCTCGAGTTGGACCCAGGGATACTGGTTGGTTTTTTATCAATGAGCCCGTAATGGGACATAGACGTGTTAGAGGCTGATCAGAGGCAGAAGGTTGTTGACTCTGTGTACATGAGTGCATAGAGTTAGCATCCTTCTGTATCCAACAAATGTGATACGTTCTCCACAAAGTGAAGCCTAAAAAAGCTTCAAACAGCAAGGTCACAGGGCGTGAAATCAGGCAAAAGTCTGAAAACTGGCACCCCTTTTTAATAGTTAGAAAACATTAACATTCACTTTCTAGGGCTGGATTTGATGCACTTGGCACAGAAAGGGTTTCTATCACAGAACCCGTGAGATGTGACATTTTTAATCCACTCCTTTTGTAGAATTCTGCATATGTTATCGAACGCACCGTATTGGTGAAATCCCTCCATATAAGAATTATCTACGCCCTCCACCAGCTAATCTAGAATACATATATATATTTATTATATTTATATCATTTATGACAACAATTTCTAAACCAACTCCAATAGAGTATAGGGAAATGCATATCATATCATTCTTTCCTATCAATATATAACAACGTTCATGAGACATATACAAACAGTTCTATCCAACTAATTACCACGTTCCCTGTTAATTTTTCCTTCATCTAACTTACACTCAAGAGTTATCACGGGTAAACCATACAGTGTTAGTTTTTAAGTGAGATAAATATGCACATTTTATATAATACAGTGGTTTAATATACAGGTGTATTGGCTTAATAACACAGCAGTCTCTTATCGATTCATTTTTGTTGAAAGGGATTAAAGACATGAAAATCATCGGATATTTCTGTCATAGCAATAGCGATTTTCATTTGACCTGGAGATCAAAAGAACGATATCTGCAGATAGGCCAAAAGGTTGAACGGTCTTAGAAAGTACTAATGCCGGTCAGAAGTATTACACCTTTAAAATAAATTTACAACATTATTAAAAAAAAATAATAATAATAATAATAATAATTTTTCATCTCTTTTGCCACATTTTTATGCTGTCAGGCCTCTTAATTAGAAAAAAGCATAGTGTATAACTGTGAGAAAATCTTCAAATCACCCACTTTTCAAAATCTTTCTTTTTTGGACACTTGTAATTTCTACTGTCTATGTATTGGTGGGTTGGCTATTTCGCCATGAATAACACAATATCTAAAAACGAAAACAAACAAACACAATTTAACCTTATATCAATCTATGAATTGTGCACGAAGACTAATAAAATATCCACACACAAATATGAGTTAATAATAGGTAATATCTCCACATTTTCATAAGGTACACGTAAATCAAGTGCTGGTCACCATAATACATGATATATTATATAGATAATTTTCACCACTATTCAAACCTAATGTTGATACTGTTAGAAAAAGATCAATTAACATACCAATATATTCTTGACATAACACACAACCAATGGTCCAATACATGTCTACATGTTATTATCAATAATTGCTTTGATAACAAAATCATCCGGCAGCCACTCATATCCTCATAGCACGTACACACACACACACATACACAACGCATACCTGGGTATAAAATTGTACACAAACCACCTGTTAAGCTAATGGAACTTTAAAAAAAAAAAAAAATCAGCAAATCCCCTGATTGCTTATTCCAGCATGCAAACTTATGGCAGTAAATACAAATTAAGAAATAAAAACATTGAATAGCATCGACTTGCAGGATATTGGCAATCAGTGTACAAAAACACTCCGGTGCGAACTACAACTTGGAAGAAAACCATTCCCAATGAGATGTAATTTCCAAATGTAAATTTAGACAAATCAAATATTAATAAGATGTCACTATAATACTTCTTTTATAATCATACAATTATGCATCCTAATAATATAAGACCTTCTCTTAGCATGCACAGTTCTTAGAGTATGCAACTACATACGTACGCTTTGAATAATGAAATAATTAAATCAAATAGCTATTTTTAAAACTGTGTAATATACAAGTGCGATGAACTGTGCATTTTCTCAAACTTAAAAAAAAAACAGAAAAAGAATGGTACTTAAAGGAAGAAATGAGAGCTACATAATTATACAAAGCTCTTTATATCAATGAAGGTGTATCAATTTTTATTTCAATAGGTGCTGGAAATGACCATCGATTCTTGCCAAAAAATGATATCACCCCATATTGTAAATTAAACCAGGCTTACTGGAGTCAATAAGCAATCAAGAACACACTTACAAAGACAACCATGAAATCAACTCAAGACCAATTTCAATACCCTATTGTATCTCCTTAAGAAATCGTGTTCCAATTATATAATATGTCACTGTCATGTTCGCACACTTCAAAAGGTGACGTACAAGGCCATTGAAATTGCCTTGTGCTGATTTTTCTCGAAAGTACTTGCGATCGTGTTCTAAGAAGCCTTGTTTTGTTTGAAGTTCAAAGACTGAACTAACTTCGCAAGAGGCTATTATTCAGTCTATAACTACACATATGTGTAAATCTGATCAGTTATAGGCTCACAGCGATATATTTGATAAAAGGTTTCTACAAAGTTTGAGAATATGGGCCAACGTGAAAAGAGACATGAAGAATAAAAGTGGTGTATAACATTATAATCTATAGTAAACCAAAGCAAGCAAGCATAACCATCAAAAATAAAATTGTGTTCTTTTTTATGAATCATACCTTCTACAAACTAATTTTGTGCATTAATTATCAACAGTCCTATGACATTGCAATAAAAAAAGTCACATTAAATAAGAAAAATGTCATTTCAGAAAATATCCTTGATGACTTCAAGACAATTTAAGACGAAAAAATTTCACATCAATGTACAGCGACCATTTTTCACAACACGTTGGTTTTACGGGTGTGTACATGAGGCAAAACATGATTATTCACTACACATCTAGCATAGAAAGTGTAAAAACACTCGATACTACAACACCAAATAACAGAATGAATGTATTGCTCTCATTTTTTGTCTTACATTTAAACTCTTCATTCATCATCAAACTTAAAAGCATTTCCTAATCGGCTTTTAAAACACTCAACATATATTTCTGCTCATTGCACCTCTTGTAAAATAATAATTGGCTTTGTCTTTTGAATCGTACCTGCGAATGCCCATGATCTCAAAACAAACAAAAAAGACAAAAGAACCACAAAGGGTTACATACTCCACGTGTCCATGTGAGGTATCGGAAGCTAATATAATCCTTTATCTACATGTATAACAAGGCTCAAACTACTTAAGCCCTCAGTTTTTATTACCAAATCAATTTCAAAATATCACATAAACAAGCATTGTTTCAAAGAATGCAAGCATAAATTTTTATGTCGATAAAACTAATACACTTCATTTCCTAAATGTATTTTTTCAGGGTGTATTCAATTAAAAAAAAACTTTTAAGGAAGCTAAAGCTCTTTAATAATCCAGCTAAGCATTCAATGTTGTCCATGAAGATAAAGATAAGCACAGTTAACCTGTAACAATGTGTCTACCCCTGGGTGGAGAGAGGTAATGCAGATAAAGATGTTCTTGTTTTCAATGCACCCAACAGTTGACAAACATTGCTACAGAAAAATGCACCAATTAAAATTAGCAAAGAAAAAAGTAAACAAAATGGTAATGGAATCAAATAGATTTTTAAAAGGTGTACCTATATTAAAGTAAAAAATGAAAAATTCAAAATTCTGAAATATCAATTCATAACCTCTGTCTGAAATGTCATTTTTCCTTTAACATCACTTAGACAGCATTTATTTCAAATATCAAAATATAAACTAGCAAAACATTCGTAATAAATACTAAGACAACCTCAAGGAAATAGCATAGGATAACTAGAGCATTAATGTATAGGGTATGAAAATTTTTAGCATGGTGCAAAATTAAATGGATGTATGATGTTAAGTGAAACAAAAACAATTTGATTAATGAGAAGCAATGGCTTGCTTCCATAGATGTTCTCCAAACAGAAGTTCGCAGGTTCAAATGGCTAATGAGTGCTAGGGTCCGTCTCTTCCCAGGCGGTCCTTCGCTGGTGGACGTTCTGTCACTCTTTGGAGGATCGCATCCTCATGTCGCTGTCTCCGTCATTGATCTCTTTCTTCTCTTTCCTGAAATGATTGAATCAAGATACGATATGATGGAATAATAAACAAGATACGATATGATGGAATAATAAACAAGATATCAATCAATATGACAGGATGCAAAAGATGCACGTTAACCGAAAATAAAATCTTTTCACATGTGATTACAAGTTGACCCTACTTTCATTTCTAAACTCGGAGAGAATACATGTTCGAGTTTCGTTAGCATTGGTATTAGTACTGTGCAATGCAAGCATGTGCAAGTTAGCGTACTATCCTCTTCGAAAAATGTTTGTAGGATAAAATTATAATTGAATCTAGGGATTTAATAAAGAGATTTGAAAGCACTTATACACAGTATAGCTAACATGTTGTCACGCCATGATGCTCCTGGCACTCCCAACATTATTACCCTGGTCATAGCTGGCGGACAAATATGTAGCGCTCTAGCTTATTGGGTACCCTTTACACCTGGGTGGAGAGTGGCAAAAGTGGATAAACGTCTTGCAAAAGGATTTTAGTGCCGGGCTGGGATTTGAACCCTCAACCCTTGGATTAAGACTCGGGTGAACATACCACTATACCATGACACCTCCAATGATACATCCTTTAAAGAAACCCGCATGAAATAAAGAAGGTATCTTACTTGGGTTCATCATCATCCTCGTCGTCTTCACCATAGTCCTCTCCCTTGCTGCACTTCTCATGGATGAAGATGATGACGATCAGGATGACGACCTCTGTCACGATGCCAAGGAAAGGCCAGAGAGCAGCCAGACGATCTGAAAAATGGATACGAGACGATAACTTATGAAAGCAAAACAAGGGAAATGCTCTTGGCGGTCTCGCCTGCATTACGCAATTCGATATGATGATAAATTGAGGTAGGGACATTATTTATAGGCCATTAGGCCAACAAAAAAAATCATTCGGTTGTCCTCGACTGCCCGCTCGTCATTTTTTTTTTTTTTTTTGGAGCAATTTTAACCATTTTATGCATGTTGCAAAGATCAAAATGTGTTCCGTCGCCAATTTTGTCTTTCAGTACGCAATTCTGTCTTTATATTATAATATAGAGGAGGGATTTTCGGCCAGATGGCAATTATCGGCAGGTCCGTTTTATGCATGGTGAAATCACTTAAAATACATAGCATAATAGCATATCACATATATCACACACATACAATACATTTCAGAGTCACAGGAGATCCACATTTGCAATGGAAAATGTATCCTTAAATATCACATTTTAGCAATGTAATCGGCAGTCCTGCTACCTGAATTTGAAAAATCAAATATCTTACGCGTGTCTGTAAGGAAGATGGGTGTCTGTAAGGAAGATGGGTACCAAAACCTGTGCTGTATGTCAATTATTTTCAGATTTAGATCGCGATTTTTCATGTATAGCATACTCAAAGTGTCTCACAGCACGTATTCAATCACTGCAGCGCAGTCGGATAGCGCGCACACACCATCACTGCATGCAGGGGTAATTTTCGGCGCGGCCAGCTCTGGCGTGGGATACACGCTCCGGCCGCACGCGCTATAGATCAGAGGGCGATTGAACGACGTGCGTGCGCTCCCTATTGACTTTGTACATGCGGCCGAAAACTGCCTCGTATAGCCGAAAACTACCTCCGAAACAGTGAGAATGAAATTGAATATTGCCATGGCAATTCATGACTTTTTTCTGGGATTCTTTTTGTGTTTAAATAATAATATTGGCTTCATGATTTGAACAAAAAATGAAAATAAATAGGATGTAAAGAGTCCAAATGAAGAGGGAAAAAAAATGAAATGGAAAAAAAAAAAAAAAAATCCATCCGCCCGCCCGCCCGCCCCTACTTTAGAAAAGCAATCGAGGACAACCAAATGATTTTTAGGGAGGGGCCTTAGCAGGCCCCCCAAAATGAAATCCTCTGAATCTAATCAGCATTTTGAAGTGAATATTGAATTTTATTGACTAAGAATCATCAGAAGAATATTTACTATTGTTTGTACCAAAGTTGATAACTTTCTGAAATATGAACAAATAACAAAAATTGATTTATTAATTCTCATATTAAGTTGTGAAAAATATAATCCAAGACCTAAAATGACCTTTGACCTTGACTATGTGATCTGGAATTTGTGTCATACGATTTGTGATACTTGATAACCCTTTGGTACAAGTTTCATGGAATTTGAACAAACACTTTTGAAATTATGCAAAAAATTCAAAATCTTGATGTTGATGCCAGTCATGCCACAACATAGTCTAAGTTTGCAGACCTGAAATGACATTTGACCTTGACTTTGTCACCTAAAAACCTAATCACATGATTGGTGATACTTGATAACCCTTATGTTCAAGTTTCATGGAATAGGAATGTATACTTTCAAAATTACGATAAAAATTCAAAATCTTAACCTGATGCCACAACATTGTCTAAATTTGATGACCGGAAATGACCTTTGACCTTGACTTAGTGACCTGAAATTCTACTCACATGATTGGGGATACTTGATAACCCTTTAGTTTAAGTTTCATTGAATAATAACTTATACTTTGAAAATTATAATAAAAATTTAAAAACTTAACCTCAGGTTAAGTTTTTGATGATGATGCCACAACATAGTTTAAGTTTGTTGACCTTAAATGACCTTTGACCTTGACTTTGTGACCTGAAATTCTCCTCACATGATTGGGGATACTTGATAACCCTTCAGTCCAAGTTTCATTGAATAAGAACTTATACTTTCAAAATTTATATTAAAAATTCTAACACTTAACCTTGGTTTAAGTTTTTGATGTTGACGCCGCCGCCGCCGTCGCCACCGCCGCCGCCACCGGAAAAGCGGCGCCTATGTCTCGCTCTTTGCTACGCACGCGAGACAAAAAGAGAATGATCCCAAAGGTATATTATAAGGCTGTGCATAAGCGTGTAATGAGGTACTGAGTACACTCCCAGGCTGACAGGCGAATACTCGAATACTCCGCCATTTTTTTTTTTTTTTCTTTTAGTAGTTTTAATAGTTTTTTTTAAAACTTAATACATAGCTAGCCTTTGTTTTGGTGATTTTACTCACACAAATAAGCCTGTGTCGGTACCGTCCCGACTGTTTTATTCGAAGCCGACGCTCCGATAAAAATAATACAAATAGATCTAGATCTAGAATCTATGTCACCGAAGAAAAGGATTATGTCGCAATGTGGACTTTGGACTCTCGCAGCCATTGTTAGCGAAGAAAAAAATTATGTCGCAATGCAGACTTTGGACTCGGGCAGCCATTATCACTGGAGAAAAGGATTATGTCGCAATGCGGACTTTGGACTCAGGCAGCCATTGTCACTGAAGAAAAGGATTATGTTGCAATGCGGACTTTGGACTCGCGCAGCCATTGTAACAGAAGGGGATTATGTCAGCGCTTTGGAGGCCTAGCTACCTTGCTCAGAAAAGATCTCCTGCATAATAAATCAACACTTTAAATAGTATTGTTTATTCGCGTTATGTTGAGACACAGAGATGGATGTAAAACCACTGAAAAAATAGCACAAAAAAAAAATGGCGGCAGAGTATTCGAGTACGAGAAATCGTACTCGAGTAGTTATCAACAGTGCGAGTACTCGAGTATCCGAGTACTCGTCGCAGCCTTAGTATATTATCCACAAGTGATGCAGTAAACAATCTCAAATTTCTACTGTGGCAAAATTATAAAAAAGGTATTTTTGACATTCTGGTCAATCTTGAAGGATCGTTTTTTCTCTTTGCAATTCGACATACCTCGGACCCTGAGAAGGATGTCCTTTGATACACCCTCAGGGTTGGCTGCGTTGGTAGCTGTACAGGTGTAGTTCTTCCTGTCCTCCATGGTGATGTCCACAATCTCTAGCTTGCTGATGACAGTGTGGGTGGTGGTGGTGTTCTTGATGGTGCAGCGCTCAGGGCAAGCATCCTCCAGGTTTACATCATTGATCTTCCAGGTGAACGAGGGCAGCAGTGCAGCGGTGATGACGTGGGCTTCGCACTCGATCATGGCACGGTCACCTTCCGTGTACTTGACAGACTTTTCTGATGTGAGGGTGATCTCGCCTGAAAGACATTCAGAAAATATTTTTAGTCACTCCCTACATGGACACGATGGACACGATGAGGTTGCGCACTCTGTAAAACGGCGACAAATGTCAGCTTTTTGCTCCGTATGTAACTTTTGAAGACCTGTTTCCTGTCAATTGTGAACGTTAATCAAACATATTGACAGAATGATGTATGGTAATTAATGCTAACTTAGATATAATGACTCTCAGTGAAACTCATTTATGTAAAAATATTGATGATGGTGAAATGTGTATCCCTGGATATACAATCATACGAAGCAATAGGCTTTGCACTCGATCATGGCACAGTCACCTTCCATGTACTTGATGGACTTTTTGGCTGTGAGGGTGATCTCGCCTAAAAGACATTCAGAAAATACAGTCAAACCTGCTTTAGTGACCACCTGTCTACAAAGACCACCTGTCTACAAAGAACACATTTTTGGTTTCCCTTGAAAATGGTTTCTCATTGAAACATGTACTAAAGGAACCTGTCTACAAAGACCACCTGTCTACAAAGACCACTTTTTGTGTTTCCCTTGGGCGGTCGCTATAGACAGGTTTGACTGTATTAGTTATCAAGAATGGCATTTACAAGTGTTTCACCTTTCCTACACTGAATGTAGGCTAAAAAATTTAAGCAAAATCATGGCTTTTTTTTCGGCGATGATGAATAAGTGGGCAGCAGAGCAGCAGAGATGACGTGGGCTTCGCACTCGATCATGGCATGGTCACCTTCCGTGTACTTGACAGACTTTTGGGCTGTGAGGGTGATCTCACCTGAAAGACTGGACGTAGGCTAAAAATGTAAAGCAGTCCAGATGTAGACATCACATATCAGTTAGTCTACAACAGGGATCATTCAGACCCTAAATTTATGAATTATGCCTGAACACCATCTTACCTCCTACATTGACCATAGTAACCTTGGGAAGCTCATCAAACTCGTGAGTACAGATGTAGACTCCGGCATCTGCTGGAGTCAGGATGCGGATGATCAGAGACCCGTTATTGAAGACTTGGACATGGCTGGTATCGTCCCCACCCGTCAGCGGCTCTGGGGTACCAGCCTTATTCACACTCCAGGTGACGGTCTGGTCTGTGGTGCCATCCACGGTGCAGTTCAAGAGCAGATTGCCCCCCTCTATGAATTCGGGCTCAGCAGGACTGATTACAACATCCCTCACTGTGGATAAGCAATGTGTCAGATATAATTAATAACATTTTCACGTATTTGGAGAATTTGCTGGAATCTTGCACCTTACATACAGTATCTGCCCGCCAGCTATGACCAGGGTAATAATGTTGGAGTGCCAGGAGCATCATGGGGTGACAACATGTTAGCTATACTGTGTATAAGTGCTTAAATAACACTTCTACAATACTTCTACAATTCTTACTATACATGACATTATGTGTGACAAAAGTCAACAATGTAATCCATTGTTCCATTAGTCTAAAAAAGGCAGGCAAAGAGTTTAATAATGTAACAGGGTTTCTGTTCACCATAATAAACAAGGGTTCATGATTTGTTATAGTTTCTCTCAAAACAAGCATCTTTTTTTCATTAACTGAACCAAAGTTTACATTCAAGTCTAAAGATCTTGGCAATCACTATGTGAATGTTTCTCAGGTCTATTCTACTAAACTTTAAACCCAATGCTAGGCTTAAGCTTATGTTAAACATTGGGTTTAGCAAAGGAAGTTAGTCAAGGAAGTTAGTCTGAGGTCTAAGTTTTCCTTTGTTAAAAGTGATCTTCAGACCTCCCAACATTTGAATTTTGAAATTCCTATTATTTTGCGCGACTCAGCAAAATTTGTGGCACGTCGCGCCATGTCTGGCTTATCAAGAAATAATGCATCATGCAGCTACCCAACTCACATCTTGATGTTGGGCATATTTACATGTGATTAAGGGATTGTTTAAAGAAGTTTCAAATGGATTTTAAAACAATCCAGGAGAACCTGAATAAACTAGATGGAACTTCAACTGCGCGCAGTCGAAAATGATGCCTCCGCCATAGAGCGATTTTACAAACCATAACAGAAGCAATTTTCAATATTGAAGTTTGATAGTAATCCATTAACGGGTTCTCAGAATATTGTGATTACAAGTTATTTTTCATATACATGGCTCTGCAAGATAAATTCCTGTCCTGAGTTTGATAGTAATCCATCTGTCGGTTCTAATTATAATGTGTTCACAAGCTATTTATATGCATACATAATTAGCCTAGTGCTGTAGCCGAACCGCCGAACCGAACGGAAGTTCGCCGAACATGGCACTTCCGAACCGAGCCGAACCGAACGCAAAGGCCTGGTTCGGATGTTCGGCAGAAAAATTTTAAACGTTTTTGCAGGCTAATTAACTTGTCATTTTATACCTAATTTTCATGTCATGATTGCTCATTCTATATTTACTTTTTCCCCATTTTCCTCCTTTGTGATTCATGCCTCTCCAGTCGTGGGCGCGACTTCACTGACGCCATTTAAATCCCAAATCCTGACCTCTGCAACGTCGCGATCGCAAGCTATAAACAAGCTAGAATACACGTGCCTATTAGGCACTGATCAAAACAAGTTCGGCTCAAACCCAAACAATAAAAAAATTAAAAAAATTAATTGTAATAATATCGGACAAATTTTGCCATCTACATGTAAATAACGAAATAAATACATACATGTATTATAGTATTCTAATTTATTTATTCAGGAAAATTAGGAATTTTATTATTTACCCCATTAAAAATAAACATTTATAATAACGGCAATCGAACGAGCCTGGGCTGCTATCTCTGTGTATTATAACGTATACATCGGTAAATTCAAGATGGCAGCTTTCATAACTCGTAACGTTAGACAACAACCGTCTCGGCATTCATTTATTTTCAAATTGAAAACATGATTCTTGTAAAACTGCAAATAAAACACGATTAAAAACGGAAATATGAATGTAAGTACTAAAATAGTTACGTTTAAAGCAGTTTTTTTATGTGAAATATACGTGCCGGTCGGAAGCAGTGTTTTTCATCAGGAGTGGGGCAGAAGTCCTCCGTGCTGGTCGGGCCCGCCCGCGGCCCGCCCAGCGCCGACCACCGTAGCTATTAGGCTGCTTGCTATTATATTACCGAACCCCGAACCGAACCAAGTTCGGGTAAAAAATTGCCGAACCGAATCGAACCCGAACATGGCGCCTGACTTACAGCAATGAGCCCCATGACCTTTGACCTCATGACCCTAAAATCTAATCAGTTCATTGGCTCTGCAAGATACATAAACATGTCTCGAGTTTGATGGTAATCTGTCTATCGGTTCTCGGTAGAACTCGTATAATTCATCCAATAAATGAAAACGCCAACCACGCGATCGCAATGGCCCCGCTTGGTAAGCGGGCTTCACTCCACACGCCGCTGGAAGGAAGGCAGCTGCATGTAAAGTGTATTAACTGCACTCGCTAGATGATACATCATAACATTATTCAGTTACTGTATGGCGAAATCACATCACTCACATAACAACAAAAAATGCATCTCAGTATCGAAAATACAAATTATAAATTACTTATAAGTGTTGTTATTGTCGTTTTTAGAGCATCGTCAGGATTGATCACGTTCACCGAAGCTCCGTGCGATGACTGCGATCACACGACGTGCATATAACACATGCATTTGTTCACTGTACATAATACATTGTAATGCATTTCACTTCCGCATTGCTGCCATCTATCGTCGAAGACATGTATAGACATGTATTTCTTCACCAATGAATTTTTTTTTTTTTGCAGAAAATAAAAGAAGAAAACAGAAAAGCAGAAAAAGAAATATAGAGGAAATTTTCCGCCAAAAGAGGAAATTTTCCGCCAAAAGCGGAAAGGTTGGGAGGTCTGGATCTTAGACCTAGGGTTGGGTTGGAATGGATTAGTATACAAACTTCAGAGGTGAATGATAAATGCATGAAGTTGTGGTAGTATGAAACTCTATTCACTGTTCTGGGGGGTGTTTCACAAAGATCCTGAGTTTAACTTATCTCTAAGTTGGACTTAACAATTATGGAAAGCCGTTAGCTTCTATGAAAACATTTTGTAAAAGTTATTGTAAAAGGCATAAAATTTTGATTCAAATCATTCATATTTTCTATTATCAAGGAGATTTCACGTTCTTGATGTGGAATTTATAAAAAGTCTAAAATACTTGAATTTTCACTTTTGATTACTGAGCTTGGAGACATTGCCAGGCATAGTGCCAGGTGGAGGGGCACAAATCGAAACTTAAAAAAAAAAACTGTGTATAAGACGCATCCCCGACTTTCAAATTTTTTCGGCGGTAAAAAAGTGCGCCTTATACACGGAGATTTACGGTAAGTTCAACTTAGACCCCTGTTACACATACGTCTGAAAGTGGACTGAGGCCGGCCCCGGAGGCGGCTCAACGTATGTGTAACATCAACTTTTGTTGAAAAGCCGGACTGAGGCCGGACTGAGGCCAGGTGGACTCAGTCCACCTCTGGATGTGGTTTGAGGCCGGCCGAGTCGGACTCAGTCCCGCAATCAGTAGGTGTAACACCAAAGTGGACTCTGGGCGGCTTATAAGCGGAAGTGGCGTGACCTGTCATCATATATCAACATAATACATCGGGCGCTTTGCCACCTTCTCTTATGTTATTCTTTGTTTTTATCATTCTATCACTTTCTCTTTCTGTCTTTCCTTATGTTATTCTTTGTTTCTTCATTCTATCACCTTCTATTATGTTATTCTTTGTTTTTTATCATTCTATCACTTTCTCTTTCTGTCTTTCCTTATGTTATTCTTTGTTTCTTCCTTCTATCACCTTCTCTTATGTTATTCTTTGTTTTTATCATTCTATCACTTTCTCTTTCTGTCTTCCTTATGTTATTCTTTGTTTCTTCCTTCTATCACCTTCTCTTATGTTATTCTTTGTTTTTTATCATTCTATCACTTTCTCTTTCTGTATTTCCTGATGTTAATCTTTGTTTCTTCCTTTTATCACCTTCTCTCATGTTATTCTTTGTTTTTATAATTCTATCCATTTCTCTTTCTGTCTTCCTTATGTTATTCTTTGTTTTTATCATTCTATCACTTTCTCTTTCTGTCTTTCCTTATGTTATTCTTTGTTTCTTCATTCTATCACCTTCTATTATGTTATTCTTTGTTTTTTATCATTCTATCACTTTCTCTTTCTGTCTTTCCTTATGTTATTCTTTGTTTCTTCCTTCTATCACCTTCTCTTATGTTATTCTTTGTTTTTATCATTCTATCACTTTCTCTTTCTGTCTTCCTTATGTTATTCTTTGTTTCTTCCTTCTATCACCTTCTCTTATGTTATTCTTTGTTTTTTATCATTCTATCACTTTCTCTTTCTGTATTTCCTTATGTTAATCTTTGTTTCTTCCTTTTATCACCTTCTCTCATGTTATTCTTTGTTTTTATAATTCTATCCATTTCTCTTTCTGTCTTCCTTATGTTATTCTTTGTTTTTATCATTCTATCACTTTCTCTTTCTGTCTTTCCTTATGTTATTCTTATTTTTTATCATTCTATCACTTTCTCTTTCTGTCTTCCTGAAGTGCGCCCCAACGTCAGCTCGTGAAAAGGCGACGTGAGGCCGGCCTATGTGTAGACACAAAATTGCGGGCCCGAGATATGTGTAACAGGGGTTTGATGATCTCGAGGCGGCTTCAAATTGCAGGCGTGAGGCCGCCTCCGAAGCCGGCTTTAAAAGCCGACGCATGTGTAACAGGGGTCTTAGGATCTTTGTGAAACACCCCCTGGTTTTTTTTTAAAACATGGATACATGTTGTTAACATTATTTTTATTTTTATCTATTATCTCTACATTGATTTCAGACTTTCACTGTTAAATTAATTAATCCTGTCTATTCCAATTGATGCTTTCCATTTGATAAAGATACATTTTCTTAAAGGTAATACAAAGTTTTGAGGAATTTTGAAAATTGGCTGGATAGTGATTCTTTAATATTTTGACATATTTGGATGCCTCTGTGAATGTATTATAAGCAATAGAAAATTTAGCCCCTAAAAGACTTCTGCTTTCGAGAAAAATTGAATACTTTACGGGTGCTCCAGGTAAGTTTTGATAAATTTCAAATACCGGTAGCGCCTATACGGTCATCCAATGGCAGCCGCAAGATGAAAATCTCAGAATATGCAGATGTGATATATAATTTCCAAACGGAAATAGCCAATCGGTTGATTTTAGTCAAGAAACAATGTTTTAAAGCTAAATTAATATCATGACCTTAAGAGGGAGCTATACAACATAAAGAGTTTATTATTTACAATTTCATCACTTTAGACTCGATTTGAACCACGACATCGATCACTGACTATTTTAGGATCGCATATGCTTCCAATATGTTCATTTGAACCAAATTCATGACCCCATACCAAAACTTTGTATTACCTTTAACTTCTGAAGCTTGGCCATAACCTTCTTTAGACTGTTTAATAGATCAATTCAATGTGAGATGATCAGAATTCCAAGATGTCTCTTTAGTACTGATAAAAAAATGCCATACCTTCAAAGACAGTCAGTTCAACTTCAAAGACATTTCCGTTATTATCTTTGCAGACGTAGAAGCCTGTATCATTCTTGACTACATCCATGATTGTCATGTTGGCGTACGTAACACCCTCAGATATAATATGCGAAACTTCATGTCTGTCTGAAGTTACGATCTCTCTGTCAGTGCCGTCCTGCTGCTTCCTATACCATCGAGTGTTATCTGGCCCGTTGCAGTAGAAATACGCTGAGCTTCCCTCTTCCACCTTGGGTACCGGAAGCTGGGCATTTATCACTGAGAAAAATGGAAGATTGAGAGAATAAAAGAGGAAAATTAGTTGGTGTCAGTCTTAAAAAGATGTCTTGGACAAGTGTTCTCCCCCACCCTCAAATAGAAAAATACCTGTACCATTCAAATAACTTTTTGATAAGCGATTAAACAGTCCCAGATACTACACACTCCATTCTCACAGGCACTCACTTTGACAGCTAGGTCCTCTTTCTGCAGGACTCAATTTCCTCACAGGGTCAGAGAAAAAATTACAATTACTGATTACAAGAAAGAGGGTACAAACAAAATCTTCATAAAGATGCATCTTCGTGACTCATTGGGACGTTCATAGGTAATGTACATGTAGGTAACCAGAAATTTAAACAGTCAACATGGTCAATGGGCAATCTAAACTTTCAATAGTGTCCCACTCTGCCCAGGTGGGGAGGGGGTGTTTCATAAAGCTGTTCATAGAGTTACGCATGACTTTACGAATGACTTGAATATGAAGTGCCAGATAGGATGCCCAAAGTTTTTCCTGATGTTTTAACAAAGTGTGATTATATTTCCAATAACCTCAATTAAATTATGGCAAAAAATATACTTTGCATTAAAAATGTTTGTTATAATAAGAATATTAATCTACATCTGCACAGTTCAACTTTAGTTGATGCAGTTAAAAATGATTGAGCATCCCATTTGGCTTTTCATATTTAAGTCATTCGTTAAGTCATGCGTAACTTTATGAACAGCTTCATGAAACACCCCCAGGATGGTGTAGCTACATCAATGAAAACCAGACACTTTTGCGACATCAAACCCTAATTATTTGTAAACAGAGGTGATTGTCATGGTATGAAAATTTGTTTAATCTACAAATAAGGCCCCGAGACCTTCAGAGGGTGGAGGCAGAAGATTACGATTCATTCATTAATTTCACAGCATGAGACTTTCGCGAATCTGAACCAACCGCTAAAATTTTGAACCTTCAAGGTTTCAGATTTTACAGCAAGTAGTTTCAATCAATAAATCTCTACGCTACATAAACACATGTAGCTCTGTTACTTCGTTGAATTTTGCTTAGAATAGGGAGCTCAATTTCTTGCGTCTTACATTTTGTACATTTTAATTCTCCTGAAAAAGTTATACATGTACCGTAAATCTCCGTGTATAAGGCGCACCCGTGTATAAGGCGCACCCCTTTTTTAAGATTTAAAAAATTTTTTTTTTTTTTTTTTTTTTTTTTTTTTTATTTATTTTTTTTCCCCCAGGTCTGTGTTAAAAAACCCACGCGGGGAAGGTCTTTCATTTAACTGCCAGGTGCAGTTGAAGGCGCCGATTTGTGCTTGTGAACTTGTCACAAATAATAGGAACAATGTCGTTTTTTAGAAGAATGTGTAAGATCATTAATGTAAATAAAAAAACAGTAGAGGACCTAGGATAGGACCTTGTGGTATGCCATGTGTAATAGAAGAAAAATTGGAGGAATTATTATATACTACATATTGACATCTATTAGAAAGCTTACTTTCAAACCAAGATGACAGACAAATTTGAGTGTTCTAGTTTCCGAGTGGTGAGTCAACACACCGATTACTGAGCTGGGAGACATTGCCAGGCATAGCGCCAGGTGGAGGGGCACAAATCTAAACTTTAAAATTTTTTTTTTTTTTTTTTTTGTACCCGTGTATAAGACGCACCCCCGACTTTCAAATTTTTTCGGCGGCAAAAAAGTGCGCCTTATACACGGAGATTTACGGTACTTCAAACTACGGCCTTTATGGGCATCACGTAGACACCTTTGGTTTTGTACATGCTTGTTACACATGGGAGTTTACATCCGTGTCCAAAATATTAAAGGTAATGCAAAGTTTTTGAATATTTTGAAAATTGGATGGATAGTAATTCTTTAAAATTTTGATATATTTGGATGCCCCTGTGGATGTTTTTATAAGCACTAGAAAATTTAGCCCCTAAAACACTTCTCCTTTCGAGCAAATTGAATAATCAAAGTTTACTGGTGCTCCTGGTAAATGTCAAATATTTCAAATAGCGCCTAAGGCCATTCCATGGTAGCTGCGACCATGAAAATCTCAGAATATGCAGTTCTGATATATAATTTCCAAACGGGAATAGCAAATCGGTCGATTGTAGTCAAGAAACCTTGTTTTAAAGCTAAAGTAATATCGGTCTTGAGAGGGAGCTATTCAACATAAAGAGTTTATTATTTACAATTTCATCACTTTAGACTAGATTTCAACCGCTACAAAGATCATTGAATATAGCAAAATCGCATGTGCTTCCAATATGTTCATTTGAACCGAATCCATGACCCCATACCAAAACTTTGTATTACCTTTAATCAAAGAAATGTACAAACTTATGGGGGTCTCATACAAATCATACATGGGCTTTAAAGAGAAAGTTTAGTTCCAGTACAGATGAAAAATAATATGTCCGCTTTCTCTTTCCTTGTAGTATGTCAGTTTGGAAGACTATGACAGTAGAAATGTACCCTGAAAAAGGACAACTCTTCAAATACTGTCATATTCAAAGTATTAGAAATGTTTGGACCAAACTTTCATGTTACATATATTTATGTGTTAAGTCCCGTACATGTGTAAATGTGAATGCTTTTAATTGATCTACACTGTAAAGCAAGTGGAAGAAAGATCGAACATTAAATGATATTACTTAGTGGGGTACGTATCATACAGTGTAGGCTACAAGTATTTGAATACCAATATTTCAGATGTTTGCACGACTGCCCTTTTATGACAGTCATGCTTTCTCAGTGTCACAGGACAAGACTATGCCTTTGCACAACAGACTGGTTTCTTGAGGACTTGTTAAAGGAATGTCTTAAAGGCATTTTTTGCTCTTAAGTGTAAACTGATAGTAAGTCTGTTCTCTAAGTTCTTGCATGATGAAGCGCTTAATTTTTTGTTTGTAGTAATACATGTATACAAGTACTGTAGCCATAGAACTTAAAGAGCACAGCATGGTGCAGCCGAGCAGATCTAGTGATTCAAATGCCCATAGCCAAGGATTAGGGCTCATGAGATCAACTAAAAGGGGAAGTCCATCTTTCATTTTCTTAGTTATTGATGACGGAATGGATATGTTTCTGACAGGGTTTGTATAAAAAATTGCAATAATTACATTTAGGGTGAATGTATTGTGATAGAAAATTTTCTTAAGGGAAAATATAGATTTTAAAAGTTGTTTTTACATGTAGTAAAGAGTAAAGGGTAATGAGAGGGGACCTCGCAAGATATGTCAAAGAGTTGCCAATTTGTGTTTAATTTATTGTACCTTCAAAAAATCATAACTTTCTTACATTTGATTAGTTTTTGCTCAAACTTTCACTGATCTCTCTTGTATTTCTGCTTCTATTATTAAAAAACCAACTTAATAGCAGGGTAGACTTCCCCTTTAAAGGTAGTGTATCCCTTTTGCAGTCAACATCAAATTCTGTAGAACTGTGCAGGAATTATGGATATGTCACGTATGTCCAATCTGTGAAATTTAAGCGTTAGCAGTGTCCTAGTATTCAAAGTATTCAAACTATGCAAGGAAACCTGTTTACTTTCTGGACTTCACTGTCAGACACTATTGAGTGACTGACTGACTGACTTTTTTGTTGTTGGTGGTAATAACATACATAAAATGAGCTGTAAAGGGTACATGAGCATTCTACATCAATAACCCACTTTTTGTAATGGCCAAAATTAAACTGATTGAATCTTTGCTCAGCACAAAACGTATGACCATTGGGTACAAGGGTCTGAAAATCAGACTATTACTTGGGTGATTGCAATCACTCAAGTCAATTCGACAACTAACAGTCGTTATTTTCCCACAAAAAGACATTTTCAAGCCCTTTTGTTTTGAGGGAAATTCTAAATTAGTATTATCTTTCAAATGCCGGTGGAATTCAATTTAACCTTTTCATTTTTTTGCTTGCAAATGGGACAACGACATACATGTAGTACCTTTAAAGGTGAAATGGAGTACTGGTCATGAGATCACACAATAGGCATGTCTTCATCAGCTCGAGATTGCCAAATAGCCCGCTATTTCTGATTTGGGAAATAAACCTCAAGTTACAAATCGCGTCTTCATCAGCTCGAAACTCGAGCTTCACAAATTAGCTCGAGATATTTTGCTCAGCACTCGCGCATAGCACGGGTCTTCGGGCTGGTGAAGACGCACCGGACAAATAGCGGGATATTTTGTCAAATAGCGGTCTAGAGGGGCTGTTAAAGGTATATGTCCCATTTGCAGGCCAAAAAAATGAAAAGGTTCAATTCCAATGGCATTTGAAAGAAAATACTAATTTAGAACTTCCTTTAAAAAAGGGGGGCTTGAAAATGTCTTTAAGTGGGAAAATAACGACTATTAGTTGTTGAATCGACTTAGAAGCTATAGAGCCAGTAAGTAATAGTCTGATTTTTCAGACCATTGTACCGAATGGTCGTACGTTTTATGCTGCGCAAAGATTCAATCAGTTTAATTTTGGCCATTACAAGAAGTGGGTTATTGATGTAGACAAATGCTCATGTACCTTTTACAGCTCATTTTATGTATTATTACCAAAGATGGGGAAAAAAAAGTCAGTCAGTCACTCAAATTGACTCAATAGTGTCTGACAGTGAAGTCTAGCAAGGAAACGGCTTTCCTTGCATAATTTGAATATTAGGACACTGCTAACGTTTAAATTTCACAGATAGGACATACATGACATATTCATAATTCCTGCAAAGTTCTACAGAATTTGATGTTGGCTGCAAAAGGGACATAGTATCTTGAAGTTGCAAAATGTTTTAAATTTTCCTGTGCAATGTCAACATGACAATTGACAAGACACATGATTATTATCTTCACAAAACATGTACGTGTACAAGCTCCCACACACCTCGTCAACTTTACATATTTTCGTGTACTTGTATTAAAGTGCCTATTGTTCTTGATATCATGCCCGGGGTATAGACTTTCAAATAACTTCCTGAACAAGTAAGTCTTCCTCCGTCAAAATCATAAAAGACCAAGGATAATGATCACATTGTTGGTGCAGGTGCTTCTTTAACGTCATTGCATTGTCTTCATAAACCTATTGATGTAAATGTATCCATTAAAATACTTCACTGAAATACATTAAGTGCATTTATACAAGGTGTAGAGTTAAATTCTAGCAATTTACACTTCATTTTTAAAAGGGAAGAAAAATCTGCATCAAAAATTGAACAACTTGATTTAAATACTAAATGTATCTTAATTTTGTAGGCTTGAAATTCTATCTCACAAAGAGCAGAACATGTTTTTTAAATATCATATATGGCTGAAATGTAAGAAATGCAGTGAAACATATTTTGACATGTCCTTTTCTCAAGAATTGTTACATTTTTCATTTTCATTTTTGTTATCCAATGTGTATTTGGTTTATAAGAATTAATATTTTTTATGTTTGAGCCTTCTACATAAATAATATGATGATTTTTATGTTTGTCACGTGACAGCAAGTATGTCACCTGACTATGTCTAGATACAAATAGGCTAGGTGATTTTGATAACACATATATATGGGATTGTCCAAAAAGGAAATATGAGGTTGATATTAGGAAATACGTCATCGAGTATTGATGTCATTGAGTATTGATGACAGTTTCCTTACATCATCAAATAATTTTGGTATTTCCCTTCCCCCTTAAAAATCTATGCTCTAAAAACAAAGTATTAAAGATACTATGTCCCTTTTGCAGCCAACATCAAATTTTGTAAAACTTTGCAGCAATTATGAATATATCATGTATGTCCTATGACTCCTATCTGTGAAATTTAAACGTTAGCAGTGTCCTAATATTCAAATTATGCAAGGAAACCTGTTTACTTGCTAGACTTCACTGTCAGACACTATTGAGTGACTGACTGGCTTTTTTCATCTTTGGTAATAACATACATAAAGTGAGCTGTAAAGGGTACATGAGCATTTGTCTACATCATTAACCCACTTCTTGTAATGGCCAAAATTAAACTGATTGAATCTTTGCAGCATAAAAAGTACGACCATTCGGTACAATGGTCTGAAAAATCAGACTATTACTTACTGGCTCTATAGCTCCTAAGTCGATTCGACAACTAATAGTCGTTATTTTCCCACTTAAAGACATTTTCAAGCCCCCTTTTTTAAGGAAGTTCTAAATTAGTATTGTCTTTCAAATGCCGTTGGAATTGAACCTTTTCATTTTTTTGGCCTGCAAATGGGACATAGTACCTTTAAGTGGGCACTTTTTATAATCTGTCTCATAACAATGATAAAACTTGACATTTGTATTGCCAAGGATTCACAAAATTTGTGTATGGGGTATGTTTCTGATTAAGAGGTCAAAGTTCAAACCTAATTAATCATGGATATGCCTAGATAAGAAATAATTACTCATAAGTCATAACTTACATGCATACCCTAAAGCATATACACAGGAAATGAATGATCATATAATCATATTTGTTGGAATGAGTTTACTCCTCTCTGTAATCCAAAAAGATTACATTCTTTGACAGGAAGTGGCTTAAAGGGTATAAATCACCTTTAATAAATAAATATGTACAGCTGGAATACATGTATATATAAAATCAACCTCAAATAAACTTTGTACAGAATAATTTCATCCAAGGGGCGCAATCAAAGTTTATTTGTAAACTTTGTAGCACGTAGACTACAAGCGGCCGAGTGTATCATTTACAACGCTTGCACGATGTGCGCGCTGAGCTGATGGGGAACAGAGATTCATAAATTATTGAGGATTTGTAAACAGTGGACCTTAAAATTTACGCATTTTTCGCGCGACGAGAAGATGACAACGCTCATGTTATGAATATTCACTAGCCAAAAAGCCAATCACAGAACCTGTCACATGAAAATGCCTCTGTGTAGAAAATGAATGGGAAAAAAGTGGGTCAGATTGAAGTGTGTCAGGTGGGTCAGAAAGAAGTGGTACAGTAAATGGAAACACCCCTTGCAATCTATCTCTTTAAAGAAATAATATTTGAAGCTAGTATCTTTATAGTACAGCCACATACATGTAGAATCCCCTTTCATACACTGTACAGAGCACTGTAGTATGTTTAAAGGGGAAGAAATGACAGGTCAGTGAAAGTTTGAGCAAAAAATTAAAATTAAAATAAGAAAGTCCTGAATTTTTAAACTTGCGATCAATCGAACACAAATTGGAAACTCTGTGATGTATCTTGCGAGATTCCCTCCTATTTCCCTAAAGAAAATTTTCAATAATACATGCACCCTAAATATAACTTTTTGCAAGTGTGTTTCAAAACAAATCTATTCCGTGAAGTATTTTAATGGATACATTTACATCAATAGGTTTATGAAGACAATGCAATGACGTTAAAGAAGCACCTGCACCAACAATGTGATCATTATCCTTGGTCTTTTATGATTTTGACAGAGGAAGACTTACTTGTTCAGGAAGTTATTTAAAAGTCTACACCCGGGCATGATATCAAGAACAATAGGCACTTTAATACAAGTACACGAAAATATGTAAAGTTGACGAGGTGTGTGGGAGCTTGTACACGTACATGTTTTGTGAAGATAATAATCATGTGTCTTGTCAATTGTCATGTTGACATTGCACAGGAAAATTTAAAACATTTTGCAACTTATAGATACTATGTCCCTTTGCAGCCAACATCAAATTCTGTAGAACTTTGCAGGAATTATGAATATGTCATGTATGTCCTATCTGTGAAATTTAAACGTTAGCAGTGTCCTAATATTCAAATTATGCAAGGAAACCTGTTTACTTGCTAGACTTCACTGTCAGACACTATTGAGTGACTGACTGGCTTTTTTCACCTTTGGTAATAACATACATAAAATGAGCTGTAAAGGGTACATGAGCATTTGTCTACATCAATAACCCACTTCTTGAAATGGCCAAAATTAAACTGATTGAATCTTTGCGCAGCATAAAACGTACGACCATTCGGTACAATGGTCTGAAAAATCAGACTATTACTTACTGGCTCTATAGCTCCTAAGTCGATTCAACAACTAATAGTCGTTATTTTCCCACTTAAAGATATTTTCAAGCCCCCCTTTTTTTAGGGAAGTTCTAAATTAGTATTTTCTTTCAAATGCTGTTGGAATTGAACCTTTTCATTTTTTGGGCCTGCAAATGGGACATATACCTTTAACAGCCCCTCTAGGCCGCTATTTGTCCGGTGCGTCTTGCATAATTTGAATATTAGGACACTGCTAACGTTTAAATTTCACAGATAGGACATACATGACATATTCATAATTCCTGCAAAGTTCTACAGAATTTGATGTTGGCTGCAAAAGGGACATAGTATCTTTTAAGTGATAAGTAGAAAGTATTTTGATACCCTTTTAAGCCATTTATATTATAATACCATAGACCTACATTGTACATGTACTATTCAGGGAAACTATAGTACTATACAGACCACCCCCAAAAGGCCCGTAATTGTACATTACAACATGGATGAAATATCTACAGATGGGGGCTACAAAACATCCATAAAAAGATTCCATATTTAACAAGTTCACAAACAAACATGTATATGTGCACTGTCATTGTACATGGTGGCCCACATAGGGTTGGATGCAAGTGAAGTAAAATGGATTGAGCTTTAGGGTGTTATACAGTCCAATTATTGTAAGATCACACAATAGCAAAGCTGGGAGAGGGCTGTTGCAGAGGGGCCTCCAAGAGCCACCAATAAATACATACCGGTAAACACATTACACAAAAACAATTTTCTCTTCTTTTTTTTCCCCTTTTTTTCCTTTTTTTCCTTTTTTTTCTTCCTTCTTTTTTTTTTAACTGAGCATAAAACTCATTCTTTTTCATTATTATTTTTGCAAAATCAAAGATTCATTAAGTACAGTGTAAATGTATCAGGTAATTGTTTTTTTATTAGTTCCCTCATGTATAGGAATACAAAAAACAAAACCTATCTCTTAGATACGGGCCAAGGACAGGAAGTATCGTTGGCTGAACAGATCATTTCAGCCTCTTCAATTATATGCCGCTCTTTAGAGACAGAGATGTTTCTTTCATGGATTCAATCCTCTAAAACTGTATTTTATCAACAGACGAAACTGAATAAGTAATGTATCTTAGCAAAATTTAGGAAATTGAAGGGAATTTATAATGTGTCTTGAACATACAAAATATTGCCAATTTGAGGATTTTTTTTCTTCTTTGCAATGAATTTTCAATTCCACAAACGACATGCTGAGCACTATACTGCATCGAAACTGCAAACCACTGTTCCTGGGGAGTGTTTCACAAAGGCTAAGATGGACTTTAAGTTGGACTTAACTATGGCAGGCCATTCATGCCACTGGTTGCTCTCACTATTGGTCTCTCAATTATGATCTTTAGATGATATTTATTCCTTCAATAATGAACTATCAAAAAACGAAAATTCTGTAGATTTGTGACCACGATGTATACATCCCTTGAGAGACCAATGCCAGTAAATTGCAAACAGTGGCATGAACAGCCTGCCATAGTTAAGTCCAACTTAAAGTCGGTCTTAGTCTTTGTGAAACACCCCCCTGCTCACACATGTCCTGAGGTGATGTATTAGAAAATATAAATGCACAATTCAAGTGCAGAATGCTGCTTTACAAAACCATTTCTTCCATATCCATACATATATATACATATCCATATATAATATCGGAAACATATCCGTATCCATATCCATACATATCCATATATATATCGGAAAACATGGGCAAAACATGAACCTACTGCATGCTTCGATTGCTTTATAGATCTATAGAAGTGCCCTTAAAACTAAAACTGGGGCAAGTTTGACTATAAACCTTGACAACAAACAATGGGAAACAGGAGTCTGAGTTATAAAATAGAGGGTTCAAAGGTGAATGGTTTGGTATAATAATACAAATAGCATATCGTCTCTTGACTCTCTTTAGAACCATGGCTGGTATTCAATTCAATACTTAACTTTGAAATATGAGTATTTTACTTAGTTTTCGGATACGATAAAATACTTAGCCAACTTCGTATTCAGTTCAAGCTTTTGGCTAAGTATTTTACCCTAAATTTAAGACAGCTCCCTACCAGACTTAAGCCAATTATTTGGAGGCCTTGATTGGCAGGCGTGTACGTTTTTTTTAACGCAGTATCAAGACCTGCGCACAATTATATTAGTGCGCATTTAATGCGACGCGCAAATTGCGCATTACTTTTCGGCTCGCCAAAATAATTGCTTAAGTGTAATCTGAATATGAGTTAAGAGTTAAGACATTTACTTAGCTAAGCCAGATGCTTAGTAAAAGTTTTACTTACAGGGATTGGGTAACTTTGTCTCAGATTCTAAACAAAACCCTGGATTTAGCTCATGCTGCAATCATAATTATAAACCTTTAGGTCAGTCAGGAATCCCATGACGTTTACAAGCCGGTAGCCCGTCTGATTATCAAGATATTTATGATTGGAATTCGGGCTGTTTCTATACTGGCTCGCGGGGAGGTTGCATCCTGCCATGACCCCTTGGCGCGCCTGGGTGATGCAACTTCCCTGTGAGCCTATAGAGTGGTGAAGTGTGACGTCATCAAAAATCTATTTTTGGAATTTCTCAATTTTTTCTTCATTTTCCGAAAGACCACCAAAAATAATGTCCAAATGTCGAAAACCAATTTAATATGTTAAGTATTGGCTGAGATATGACCATCTGAATAAAAAGATTGCCTATGGGAACTCAGTGTTATGAGCCAGAGCAATATAACACTGAGTTCCCATAGGCAATCTTTTTATTCAGATGGTCATATCTCGGCAAATACTTAACATATTCAATTGGTTTTCGACATTTGGACATTATTTTTGGTGCTCTTTCGGAAAATGAAGAAAAAATTGAGAAATTCCAAAAATAGATTTTTATGACGTCACAGCTTCGGTTCTCTATAAAAACAGCCAGGCCTCTCATAGCAGTCGATATATCTATAATATTGTCTATGAATATACATGTCAAAAGTAAAAACACTGAAACGTGGTTAGAACTCAACTGATTTACATGTAATTAAAAATTAACAACATTACAAGAAATTCAGATTGTTTTAACTTTTCTTTGACATTTTGTGCATGAGGTTCATAGAGCATGCACTGTTTTCTTTCTACTTTTCTTTTAAAAAATTGCACACCTCTCTTAAATTTTCATAAGAAAAGGACAGAAGACCTCTAGGTAATTCCATTTCATATTTCTTCCACAATTTCTTTGCGCTTGAAGAGCTTTCCATAAAAGAATGGCTCCTAGGTTACCTTTTTTTTTCTTCCACTATATGCACGTTTCTTCCAGTACAATGTTTTGGAGCATTCCATTTAACCAAAACTCAGTTGAGCCAAATGTTTGTTTTTTAATTGACAAAAGGAATGTGTGTACTCATATGTCCATGTGCACTCATATGTATCATATCTTTACAAACACCTAGCAAACATTGTGAAGGCTTTACAAAGTAGAGAAATGAACCTATTCATGAAGCTCAAGTGTATTCTGAATAGACACTGAAGGTCTTAAACTAACCTACTTGGGTATTGAACCATACATTATGTTTGCTAGGTGTTTGTAAAGACCTCTCGGCGTGCCTGGGTGATGCAACTTCCCTGCGAGCCTATAAAAACAGCCAGGCCTCTCATAGCAGTCGATATATCTATAATATTGTCTATGAATATACATGTCAAAAGTAAAAACACTGAAACGTTGTTAGAACTCAACTGATTTACATGTAATTAAAAATTAACAACATTACAAGAAATTCAGATTGTTTTAACTTTTCTTTGACATTTTGTGCATGAGGTTCATAGAGCATGCACTGTTTTCTTTCTACTTTTCTTTAAAAAATTGCACACCTCTCTTAAATTTTCATAAGAAAAGGACAAAAGACCTCTAGGTAATTCCATTTCATATTTCTTCCACAATTTCTTTGCGCTTGAAGAGCTTTCCATAAAAGAATGGCTCCTAGGTTACCGGTACCTTTTTTTTTCTTCCACTATATGCACGTTTCTTCCAGTACAATGTTTTGGAGCATTCCATTTAACCAAAACTCAGTTGAGCCAAATGTTTGTTTTTTAATTGACAAAAGGAATGTGTGTACTCACATGTCCATGTGCACTCATATGTATCATAAGTTTACGAACACCTAGCAAACATAATGTATGGTTCAATACCCAGGTAGGTTAGTTTAAGACCTTCAGCGTCTATTCAGAATACGCTTGAGATAGCTTCATGAATAGGTTCATTTCTCTACTTTGTAAAGCCTACACAAGTACAACAAGTCCAAAGCGCAGTCTTTAGAACTATGATGGGACAGTAAGATTATTTGGCTGCAATGACCCCATGAGCTGTTCACACAGTGGTACTGTGTCTACTTGTATTACAAACCCTTGTGCTTTTGGTAGACCTAGACTTTTCACACAGCTCTGTGTGTATATACCGATAAGTGATAACTCCTTTGTTATATGTATATATACAATGTATATATATACTAAGGCTGTGCATAACCGTGTAATGAGGTACTCAAGTACACTCCTAGGCTTACAGGTGAGTACTCGAATACTCGGACGCCATGTTTTTTTTTGAATTTTTTGGGGGGGATATTTTTTGGATTTTTTTTTTTTGCCAACACCATACTACGAACAGTACGAAGGTTCGTCTCTGAAAACCCACGCGATTTTACTTTAAGTTGCTGTTGAAAGCGCCTATTTGTGCTTTTGAATTTTTGACAAATAATTGAAACAATGTTATTTTTAAAACTAAAGATGACAGACAAATATTCCTCCGAGTCCAAACAGAAATCCGGAGATTTGGTCCCAGTTTCTGAGTGGTGAGTTGACAGTGACACCATGTGTATGATTGAGCTGGGAAACATTTTTACCCAAGGTACCATGCCGGTGCTCTTCTGGCACGGGTGACCGTCGGCCTGAACAGTGCCAGGTGAACTGGGGAAAAAAAAAAAAGGGAAAAAAAAAGAAAAAAAATGACGGCCGAGTATTCGAGTACGAGAAATCGTACTCGAGTAGTTGTCAACAGAGCGAGTACTCGTCGCAGCCCTAATATATACATGTATATATATATATATATATATATATATCTATATATATTTTTGTAGACCATGGTTTATGGCCCATGTCCAGGCCCATCGAGAAAATGGTGATTACCCGGTAATTTGGGTTTACTTGCAATTACATGTACATGTACTACACAGATTGTTTTGGGCGATGAAAAAATATAAGCCCAAGTGGTTCAGGAAATTCTGATTTTGAAAAATATTTTGTATTTAGTGCATCTTCAAAATGCATCAAATGAGAAAACAGAAGAAGATAACAAAAAGCAGATTTTTTTTGACACATAGAAAAGAGGAGGTATAATACTCATTCCCCATTGCCCTGAGGGATTAACCTAGCAGTAGCATGAAACATAGAAGATGTATACTACCCTGTACATCTTTGACAAAAAAAACATCCTGAAGAAAAAATGTGACCGGAGCAAATATCAGGTCCCCAATGAAACAAGAATTCCCTTTTAGTATGGCACTTTCCATTCCGTGACCTTTTAATTGACTACTGACTACCTCTCTGATATCCCTGCTGAATGGTGTCTGTGCAAATCGCTGTTCTTCCCATAATAGTACAGTTATACCATGGTTAAACCCATTAATTCCTGCAGTACATGTGTGCTCTGAGCACAGAGGCTTCGTCGTCATCGCTGCATTCCCCCACATAAATTAAATGAGTGACTGTCTCTCATGCTCTTGTCTTGGGCATGCGTATATGCGTGTGTGATTGCATGGTGAACCAAGCCAGCCACCCAGCCACCCAGCCAGGCAGGCAGTGTCATCGCCTCCTCCCTAGTTGGCATTTCCACCTAATTAGCCAGGGGCCTGGGTAGAAGCATGGCAACACATGCTGCTTGCTGTACACGGCATGAGTGCATGTGAGACAGGAGACCGAGACCGTGAGTCAATCATGTTTTTGCTCTCACAAGACGGGCAGACTTACATCGGAGATATGTTACACTCACGTACTAGTCTACAGCAAAGATATATGCAGGCCTACATGTACATATACATGATTCCTACACTGGCTAAAGATACATGGATGCTATTGAAGGCATACATGTCCATACATTACCTACATCTTCACATAAGGCCGATGAAAGTTGATCTCATGGTTCTCGTCAGGCATTGTTGAGATTTTGATGAGGGATTTAGATCAACTTTCATCTTTCATCTGACTTTGATTCTCACGGGCATATTTGGAATTTGAATGAGGGATTTTGATCCAAATTCATCTTTCATATACAAACCAATAGAACTTGTCGAGGGTATCGAGTCTTGTACATTATACATGTAACGCTCTTACACCAATATCAAAAAACTATCTACACAAACTATCTTCCACTTGACAAGCAATCTGCTGCCCTGAGTCACACAAAGTGAAAGAATCATTTTGACTGACAGTGCGGCCAAAAGCGAACTATAAATAGTACAGATGAATTGCTGTCCTGAGCTAGTATATTGGGCAACGTACACAATGCACTGAACAGTTTAATACGCGTTAGCTCCCACCCGGTACGGTAGCGGGAAGCCGGAGTACGGCGTGAGGCAAAACATTCGCCCCGTGTCTAGCCGCAGACTATTCCTGGCCTACGCGATAGGCAGCTAAAGTAGCGGGGGGCATATTATGCCGCCCGCTACTTTAGACTTGGCAGACATCGCCATGGACGCGTGTCACATGGGCCACGCGCGGCAGCCAATCGAAAATATTGTTGATTTTTTGAGGCGGCAATTTCATATCTGGACTTTTTGACGCGGGAATTTCGTCAGCGATGAGTGTTGAACTTTTTTGGTGCGCGAGCAAAATTTGATGCGGGCGCTGACGAGAACCATGAGATCAACTTTCATCGGCCTAACATAGAAACACATGTAAATATCCTGAAATTGCTAGCATTAACATTGTTTGTGCAAGAATTAAGCAGCTCAATTATACTCCAGTGAGATATTCCTTCCATTATTTTTGTCTCTCCCTTTTTCTTTGTTCATTTAATACCCACTTTTGTCCTATCCAGTGAACAGCATCTAACAATGTTCTCATATCCAATGTCAAGGAAGGGTTGAGTCACGAATAATCCAAAGCGATAGCTGCTCTCTGGCACCCCAAATCACATCAGCCATCAAACATGTACATGTACATGTACTTGTGTTGTCCAGTACAATACTTACAACAGAGAGCACATTAAATCTGCTACACGTACAGGTTTGTGCACCTTACTTCGATGTTGTGCAAAAGGGAATGCCAAATAATCCAATATATGTTCTCATTTTCCCCCCACCGTCCTGTCATACATTACAACAACAAAAACCTCCTCTAAGAGAGATTTTTTATTATAATCTACATGTATATTACATGTGGATCACTAGTTTTGTGGGGGTCTGGTCTGATTCCAGATTCAACACTCCTCAGAAAGTAGGTTGACATTTCTGCACTGATTACATCCATTGATACCCACACTGTTTATATCAGCTTCTGGTTATGGATTCAAATCATTCAATCCAGACTCCACCCTCTTCTACCCCTAATATGAAAAGGGGTATAGGGCAGATTAGCAAAGATGCCAAGTTCAAAGATCAGCTATGCATGACATTTTCATGACTCTGCGCATGAGCGTGGGCGAGGATATAGCGTATAGCGTACGTTTCAAAATCGCGTGCGCGCATGACGCGACGTGATAGCTAGCCTAGCTGCATGCATGCTACGTGCATGCGATATACGTACACGAACCCTGCGAGAAGCTACCTGAGGCCTCGAGGCGGTCAGCCAGTACGTAGTCTAGCAATTACTACCTTTTTTTTTCTTTTTCCCCCAGTCTGGCCCTGATGCGTGGAAAAAATAGTTGCCATGCGTGACAGGTTTTCAGACCCTCGATACTTGACTGTCACGCATAATGCATGACACTTGGTAGCTCTGGATTAGGTCAAGGTCATGACTATATCCTTTGATATCCTGGCGCACCCTATACAATATATTGTCTAAACCCAGAACAACAATAAAAACCAAAGTCCAAACAAAAATCCACACAAAAGTCCAAGTCCATACTAAAATGGTTGATTACAATTTACACTTGTATGTTTGAAAATAGTGTCTCAAAGACCAAGCCCTAGATTAAGCAGCCAGGAGCAAGGGGCAATTTATTTTAAAAAGTTGCCCCTTGCCCACGGGGATTTACCAGAGCAAGGGGCAATTTCTGAAGAACCAGGGGCAATTTCCAAAAACAGATATAATGACAACCAATTACAAAAGTTAAATAAGTTCAAAGATACAATGTTAATTTCATAATGCGAATAGTCTACGATCAATTTAATAACTTTTTAATCTTAACAAGATCAGGCACGTAGCCACGGGAGGGGGCATGTGCCCCCAAAATTTCCAAGATCAGACACCCCTCCTCTTAGACCCCTCCCAGGACGTCGATCAATTAGATGTAGTGCCCCCAAACATCAAACTCTGGCTACGGCCCTGAACAAGATCAACAGGAAAGATTGATTAAGAATATCAACTTGCACATAAAACAGTATTTTAAAGTAACTAAAAATATTGATGAGGAAATTAATAAATAAATCGTCAATTTCACGAACATCGAAAGTCAGAAGGACTTGGCTAGTCTATCCCAAACCGAAATCGCACCTCACACACAAACCTTCCGCCACACTCTCGGCAGAACACGAACAGTATGTTACCAGGAATCGAAAGGTTCGCGGTGGGAAGCTGGCCAGCTAGCTTTTTGCCAAAACAATGCTAGGTCGGCTGCTGGCAAAATGAAAGTAACTACGATCGAGAACATCGTAGGTGTTCTCAACTTGTCTATGAGAGAATTCTAAATTCTATTTGAGATGAAATAATAAACTAGACCTACAAACAAACTTCGACAGATCTCTAATGACTATTTGAATGCTTGTTTATTTCTCCATTTGACGATTTGTTTTCTTGATCCTTCGAAACATTTGTAATTGTACGTAAATGCGTGCGCGACAGCACCATCTAGCTAGCTATACTAGCGATCGCATGATATGAACGTACATACGTGCGCTAGCCTATCGTAACAACGGGCGCATTTTCACTGCAAACACTTGCGCCTCAAGAAATGCACACAAAATACGAAGCTAGTAGAGAGCTCCTGCGCGGCAACTGTTTCGTGATTCGTGTATTTTTTCTGTCCTAATATTTTATGGGCGCATTTTCACGGCAAACACTTGCGCCTTGCCGTCTAGTTTTAAATGATTATGGGCGCAATTGGTGGTTTTATGAGCGCAAATTTGCGCCCTGCGCCCACTTAATCGAAGGCTTGTCAAAGACACGTTTTAACTTCTACACAAGAATATAATAAGAATTGAAAAACCACATTCTTTAATAGACAGAGCATCTATTTCCCAATCACTTTAAGAAGTAAAACCTTTGGGTTCTTAATCCCCAATTTAATCACTAAATTCTCATTCATTTTTTAAAAATACAAAATTGTACTTTCCGAATATCAAGAAAAAGGTTCCTCAATAATCATTCTGTTTTCGTTGTTGCATTTAAAACTCATGGCCAACATGTGATATTCCAAATGTTAAAAAATCTAAATACATTTAATTCAATGCAAATATTTGTTGGAAAATTTTGGACCAACAACCTTAACTACAGTATGATGATAAAAGTTATCCATGATGTTTAAAGGTTATTCAAACTCTTGGTTGCAATAAATAAATAAATAAATAAATAAATAATAATAATAATGGTCATATCAAGTTTTTAACTTCTGGATTAACAAAAACATGGGACACAATATTGCAGAGAATCGTCCAGTTTGTATGTCATCATGAATATGTAAAAAAATGTATAAAGCCTTGCATGTACATGTACAGCAACTTGCAAAAGTGTTTACCAGTACATGGTTTAGAATATCACTTACATGTAGCTACAGTATTAACGTTTATATCACATGAAAACATTGTACTGAAAACAAAATGTGTTGACAGATATCTGAAATTGCAGCAAGATATGAAAAATAAATTGTTAAAAGTTATATCAAAGTTTTCTAAGGCTTTGCAAGCCCGAAAAAGTAATCTTACAAACATCAAGCTTCAAAAGTCATGCAATGTCTGTTCAATGTGTAATGTCATTATGTGATGCAAAAAAAATTTAAATCAGCTACTTTACATTACAGGAAGCTTGAGCAAAAGAAAGATTGTCAAAGTAATAAATATATGCTAAACAATCCCTCCTCTCTAAAATAAAAACCATGCAAACAAACATCTTTTGACTTAAGTGGAAAAAAAGAAGTCTTACAAAAATAAAAATGAACAAACACTACATGTAGATGAATATAAAAACAAAAAATAGGATCAAAGGCAAAGCTTACTATTAATCATCACTCACAAACGTATAATAGGGGACGGCTACTGACTACAGCCTACAGTGTACAGTATATATATTGTTCGGTCGACTTTTCAACAAACAAAAATAAGGAAACAGGGACAAAAAAAGAACATCTGCTTAAAAAAATGGAAAGGTAAATTTGCCTAGCTTCCAGACCCACAATCACGATTGCATTGGGTCAAAGTCATTAAAAGACTGCGCAACAGAAATAATAAAACAATAACGGGTCTGGATAAAGGCTACGGAGCAAGTGTTTTAGGGTGTGTTAATGGGACATCATCTAAAAATATAATGCAGAATTTGGATGCAAAAATCTTACCATCGGAGCCTGGATAATGTATAAAGCAGTTATGAAAGAAAGAAAAGAAATGCACATGGGTGAGTTACATGAACTAAAAAATGTAAAATGATAAATTAATTTGTATCACAGTTCAGGTGAAATTGACAATTAAAGATGTTGTACACATACATGTAGGAGCCTTGAAAAAAAAGGATAGAAAAAAAAAAGGGGGAGAAGAAAAAGGGGGAACAGAAAAAAATATGCATTTGAAATACGAGTAAGTATGTATCTGCATCATTACAAGTGGTTGCATGGACGTCCCTGCATGATTCAGAATGGATGTACACATGTATATAATTCATCTGTTGAAAGGAATAACTCTGCATAAACAAACATAAGCCATGTTCAGACTAGTGCTGTGATCAAACGTTTAACCGTCCGGTATCCGACCGTCCATGGCAGTATCCGTTTTGAATGTGACGGTTTCGTTTACCCGATTTTTTTTTTTTTTTTTTTAGTGTAAAATTTTCGGACAAATTTTACAATATAAATAATAGAATAAATATATCTTACAGTATTTTAATTTATTCATTCCGGAAAATTACGAGAAAAAATTTAACTTATTGAAAATAAACATTTATAAGAACAGTAATGGAACGAGCCTGAGCTGCTATCTCTGTGTATTATAACATGTACATCGGTACATTCAATATGGCAGCCTTCATGAATCGCAACTTTAGACAACAACACTCGGCAAATCTTTAAAAATAATCAGTTTATGTCAAATTGAAATCATGATTCTTGTACAATTGCAAATAAAACACAAGTAAAGACGGAAATATGAATGTAAGTAATATTTTTCTTGACGAATAGTTACGTTTTTATGTGAAATTAGTGCCGGTCGAAAGCAGTGTTTTTCATCAGAAGTGGTGGGCGAAAATCCCCGCGCTGGTCGGGCCGCGCCCGCCCAGTGCCGACCACTATTCTTACAATCAGCGGCGACCTTGGCAAAAGTGAGTAATTTTCGTTTAACCGAAAACCGTCCGGTTTTGACTAGCGGTTAAACAGAATTGGAAATATCCGTGATGTTACAACACTAGTTCAGACGAGGTTTTGCTAGTCGGTGTAAGTTAATCCCTGCAGCAGTAAATACCTCATGTATATTTCACTTACACCATTAGTTGTCCACACGCTCTTACTCGGACCAACTTGCCACGATTAAGTTAACACGACCTGCCACCGACCAGCGTAACTTACGGAAGTGGTGGCGTCCGCACTAGTAAACCTCAACCCACCTTCCGCATCTAAACCGTGGGAAATCTCATTTTAATTTTCGATTGTAACAAACAACCCTCGTGAAAGGTCACAGATACTCCTGAGTGTATTCAAGTGAGAGCATCCACACGGTCAACTTACGCTACCCTCTAGTCATGTTAGCGAGCTATTCCTGGGTAAATCCAGGAGTAAATAGGTCGGGGTAAAGGTAGGTGTAGCTAACACGACCATCGTTCAGACGGTCACTACCGGTACTCCGAACTTTACACCTACCTCACGATATTTACCCCGAGTAGCTCTTAACACGACCTTTACCCCGGGGTAAATTGCCTCCGTCTGAACAAGACTACTATCTAATGCCCTTCTAGTTCTCAGTAGATGATAATATGCACAGTATGAAACCGAGCCGGGGAAAAATGGTTAACCGACTGTACAAACTCGTACCGGTATGTATACATGTATGTACATTGTACACCAATGAGCCTCATTGGTGAAGGCAAACCCAGACTTTTCCTCTTGTCAGTCATAATGCTACACTTTCCCCAGTCATTGCTTGGCATGTTGACATACTATAAAACATGAACCCACACTGTTTCCCTCAGGAGATATGATATTCATATGTAATTCACAGAAGATATAATAACAGGTGTAGCCCTTTTGAATGATCTTTAAAAGATAGGGACAATGAAAACACTTTGATAAGGTTGTAAAAGCAGTTGAACTCTGTATCTATTTATTTCTTTTGATCCATGAAGTTTTATTACTATTTATCAACATTTAGTAAAGAATTCAAACGGTATAGAGGATTTTAAAGCCTATGAAATAATTTGTATTCAATTGAAAGAAAAAAAATACAATCCCACTCGGTCTCTTTCAGCTTTAAATCAAATTCATAGTGAGCACTTACATGTAAGATGTCATGTTGTGATGTGGTTTATATACATATATTGGCCCGGAATGCAATCAATCATTTAATTCAAATTAAAATTAAAAATTGAATTGATTAAAAATTATTTCAAGACTTATCTGATACATATACATGTTAGGAAATCTGTGAGCTGAATTAGTGATTTAAAAGTATTCATTTAATCACCACCGTAATTACCATGTCACAAGTACATGTATACAGTATGCACATACATGTACATGTATGATGAAACTGTCACCAAAGATTCTGGACTCGATATCATTCGGTCGATTAGCCTTTCAACTAATACTCAAATCTAAATCTGGACTGTAGGGCACTCAACAGGCATGATTCAGGGATTAGTGTATACCGGTACATGTGACTCAACGGTATCTTATTACATACAGTGCCTGATGAATCTATTTCACCTGATCCGTCTTGCTCTCAAAATTTCGGTCATGTTTCAATACAGTTGGCTGGTTTGGGGGAGTCTATTCAGTTAATGTTACAAATCAAACTTATCATAAACCCAATATTATCTTTACATGTATTTCCGTCTCTTTCTCTTTTTTTTTCTTTTTTCTTTGTCTGGGAGCACCAGAGCTTGTGCAAACTTGAAAATGAATTTGTTATAATAAATCACAATTATAAGCACAATAAATACATTATGATATTCAACAATGTACATGTACAAGTGTACATGTACATGTACTTCATCCAAGTTCTGATGGAGAATTAGTGAATGGGCAACCCTTTTCTTCCAAGTTCCATAGAGCCATGCTTGTAATAAAAAGAGGAAGTTGGAAATTAACTGCCAAGCTCTCCCACATGTTTTGTATTTAAGGGGAAAATATCATAAGCCTCGATGTAAAAGTCAACTAATTTGAGTCATACATGTAATCATATTTCTCACAAGAAACCAATTTAGACTTAAATCACCAATAATATCCAGCATTGTACGCTCTATGTGTACGTTTGTACAGTAGCCTACATGTGCGTTAGTCTTGACTTTCTGATGCTACATGTAAGTGCAAATCCAATGTGAAAATAACCATTTATATGCAACATTTTATTTCTCTCTCTCTCTCTCTCTCGCTCTTTCTTTCTCTCTCTCTCTCTGTTTGCCTTCCGTATAACCTACATGTACCTATATATCTCACTCTATCTCTGCCCCCCTCTCTCCCTCCCTCCCTCCCTCCCTCTCTCTGTTGGCTCTTAACAGATGATGCACATGTAAATTATTCATTCCATTGGTCCATTTATCATTCCACACACAAAAAAAATTTCACTAAGAATAAGAACATTGTCAGTTTTATAATGTTAATATGCAGTAGCTTAAAGATACTACATGTACATTACCGTAATTAACGTTGTATAAACCGCCCTCGTGTATAAACCGCACCCCTCTTTTTCGCCCTTTAAAAAAAAAAATTAAAAAAAAATCATTGATTTTACCGGCTTTTACGACACAAAGTAAGCCGACGAAAAGAAAGAAATGAATGAAGAAAATGATTGCCGACACCACCATGGCAGCATTTGAGGAACAACATAAGAGACAGATCGAGGGAGAGAGGGGACAAAAGGCATGCCGACGGAAAGCAAGAAATGAATGAAGAAAATAATTGCCGATACCACCAGCGTTTGAGAAAAAACAGAGACATCGCGGGAGAGAAGCAAAAACAATCGCTGATATTTAATAATTAGGCTTTTAATTTTATAACAAAAAATAAGCCGACGGAAAGAAATAAAATATGAAAACTAAAAGTAAGATTCAAAGTTATCACTGATATAAATTAGTACGGCACATCGCGCCAGGAAACAAAGACGTCTTGTGATAAACAAAAATCACAATCTAAAAGCAGTAACGACTAACGACTAGCATGCGCCAGCCCAACAAGAATTTTATTCGGCTGTGAAATAGCCTGCTATTGATTGTATTACCGTAGCTTGATCAATCGAGCGGGACGCCGGCGGAGGTAGACGGCCATATTGTTTTTATTGTTATTGGGAGATTAACTCAACACAAATGGTTGGTGAGTCTTAGCAATGTTTAACATGAAACAATGAGATCTCGGACAAAACATAGGGAACCTTTTGACTGGGATAGCGTCAGTCTATGTCTAGTACACGTTGTCTCTTTTGTCCTTCTCTCCAGTTGGTTACGGATTAAGAGGAGATCGGACTTGTCTAGGCACGCCCGACGGCTAGGGGTGGCTACGGTGTGCGATGGGCTGCCAAATACCCGCTCTAGAAAGCGTGGCTTCTCGGCCAGAATGTGCCGTCATTCCACTGATATTTCTCATTAAATTTAGTTTACTTATTAAATAATAATAATAATAACACCGGTGGAATAAGTAAAACAACATTAGAATAGACGGACTTCACACAATTTGCACTAGATCTAGAGTCTATGACTATGATTAGTCTATGTTACACAAAAAAAAATCGTAAGAATGACCTAGGCTCACATCAATACGAATCATTGAATTAATAATAGTATTTAAAAATTATACAACATAATCCCCTTTTGAGAAGTCTCTGAATAAAATGTTATTTATAAATCATCAAATCTATCTCTTTAAATTAAAAAAACATTTTCCCCTTTATTTTTTAAGAAAGGAGGTTGATTCATGATTATAATTTTATTCAATTATTGAAAGAGCTCTGAAGACGAGACTATGTATCATGTAACCGTACCGAAATACACTCGAAATCCCAACGCCCACCACCCGACATTTATTAAGAATCGACAAACATCTCTCTTCAGGATAGTTAAAATCATCAATCAACCAGAAATATTACAATAATAATAGTTCACAAAATAAAATATTGCATATTTGTAGGTTGATGACAAGTATTTATATACAAAATCTCGCTAGAAAGACGAACAATTTTTTCCATCGTCACGTCATTTCTTCATACCACTACACATATTATTACACATGGGGCAACGCACATTCTTATCCACCGCACGTCAACACTCCAACACAATTATGATCGACTCGGTAGTGACAGAGCACAATTATGGGCCCCAAATTTCACATTTCGCATCATAGGAATTACATGAAAATTATCAGATCAAGATTAAAATATAACATTCACATTAGATATATTTTTTCTGATGTTAGAACTTCCAATGGATGATTTGAAAAGCGTTGAAAACGAGTGTCACTTTCAGGACGATGGTTTCTAACTAAACCAGGAACTTCAGGATATTTGTTGCACATCATTTTGAAGATTATATTTTCCTCTACATAAAAATATGATGTAGTAAGGAATTTCCTGCGATAACCAATGAAAAATCTGCATTTCGGGGGACATCCCCCCATCCTCTCCTAAGCGCGAGCACTCTCTGTGACACAATTTGACCGCTGCTGAAGCGGAGATTGTAACATACCTGGAATTTTCAGCATGATGCATGTCTGTATGGGTGTATAAACCGCACCCCGACTTTTGATGTTTACCGACGGTAAAAAAAGTGCGGTTAATACACCGTTAATTACGGTATGTCCCTTTTGCAGCCAACATCAAAATCTGTAGAACTTTGCAGGAATTATGAATATGTCACGTACATGTACAGTATGTCCTATCTGTGAAATTTAAACGTTAGCAGTGTCCTAGTATTCAAAACATGCAAGGAAACCTGTTTACTTTCTAGACTTCACTGTCAGACACTATTGAGTGACTGACTGACATCTTTTTTTCTTTGGTAATAACATACATGTACATACAGTACATGTAAAATGAGCTGTAACAGGTACATGAGCATATGTCTACATCAATAACCCACTACTTGTAATGGCCAAAATTAAACTGATTGAATATTTGTGCAGCACAAAACGTACGATCATTCGGTACAAGGGTCTGAAAATCAGACTATTACTTACATGTAGGTAATTGCAATCACTTATGACGATTCAACAACTATTGGTCGTTATTTTCCCACAAAAAGCTATTTTCAATCCCTTTCTTTTTGAGGGAAGTTCTAAATAAGTATTGTCTTTCAAATGCCGTTGGAATTTAACCTTTTCATTTTTTTGGCCTGCAAATGGGACATACACTGTAGTACCTTTAACATGACAAAAGAATTACATACAGTTGAACATGTACATGTACTGCCTAGTACTGCTCAAAAACTACTTTTCGAATTATTCGCATTTAAAGATTTGTTTTATATTTAAACTGCTATCGTCCCGAAAAATTGGTTTAAAACTTAAAAGACTAATAGAAATGTTAAAGTAGAACACGGCCACAAATTCTTTTCGGAAATAAGTCAGTTTTATAAAAGTTTGAGGCGATTTAGTGCTAACGCCCTTCTGCTTAGCGCATCATTTTTGATCTGATATTCGAGCTAACGCCCTTCTGCCAGTCAGGCGACGATATACTGTACATGTAGGTGACCCTAATACCTATGGGGACAGGAAACACCACATTTCCATAGTACCGGTAAACAAATGATGGATTTGCACAGGTGGCCTTACAGAGTACATGTACATGTACCAGTGGAAATTAAATATAACAATTCATTGCAAGTCGACTGGCTCATAATTTTCTACCAAATTGTCATCACGTTTTGCACCACATTTAACCTTGTGAGGTTTCATCGAAACTGAGAATACTCCACCACATATTGTGGAATACTCCACCACATATTGTATATTATTGCATATATTGTATACATTATAGAGACCTTATGTAGACCAACTGCTAACTGGATACATGTACCGGTAGATACAAGTAAGAATGCATACTTGTATTTTTCTTTTTGTAATCATATTCTCCACAGTTCACAATTCTACAATAGGGACTTTTCGATTTGCACGTTCACTAGTGGACTGCTACTGTACATATTAGGGCTGTGCATAACCGTGTAATGAGATACTGGAGTACACTCCTAGGCTTACAGGCAAGTACTCGAATACTCGGACGCCATGTTTTTTTTTTTTTAATTTTTTTTAATTTTTTGATTTTTTGATTTTTTTTTTTTTTTTGCCAACACCATACTATGCTTACTACATATGCGGTCATTTTTTAAGCAGTGCGCATGTGCATCGACGAGCTCACCATTTGTAGCAGAATTCTCGAACGCGTTCACCCTTGTTTTGCTGTCGGTCGAAATCTGTGACGGTACTGTTCGTAAGCAATCTTTTGTAGATCTATACGAAACAGCACATTGAAGTCACGAAATGGACCCAATTACCTAATTCTGCAAGCGGAGAGTGGTGGAAGCGTAAGCTCTCTTGTCTGTAATTTCCCTTAAAGCCCCACTGTACTACTTGTAGCTACTTGCTCCCTCTATATAGAAAACAATGCCTAAGCGGTGCCCGTTGGTCCCCCATGATCCTCTTTTTCTTATATTAATTGACAGCTGAGTTGATGAGATAACCACCTGTCAGTGACCATGCTAATCGCTCTAATCCCTCCTGGCCAAACTAGTGCATAGGGGCTTTAAATCAAAATTGTTGCAGAATAATCCATAAAATGAACACATTTTATTAATGCATCGCCAATCTGTTGCAGCATAATTATCGAGTACAGTCCCATGCACCGAATTTGGTGTTGGATCTTAAGCTATTCGATCGAATTTTGTGCGAGCGCGAACATATGCATGACGTCACTGAGCGAGCATCTTCGTTGTGTAAAATCGAAAAGGTAACGAACAACAGTCAGCGTGCCTCGTCAACCCTGCTTAAAAAAAGGACCGCATACGTAGCAGTCCACTAGGGCAAATCGAAAAGTCAGCCTCTCATCTTTACCCATGAAACAGGGGGCCGTTTCTCGAAATGGTCATAAAGGGGAAGTCCCCCCTGATGAAAGCAGAAAAATTATAGAAACAAATTAGTGAAAGTTTTTTTTTAGTAAATGGGAGGGGACAGAGTTGCCGATTTGTGTTTGATTGATTGCACCTTCAAAAAGTCATTACTTTCTTATTTCTAATCAATTTTTGCTAAGAAATTTCACTGACCTGTTTCTCAAAAGCAATGAAAGACTATGAAATGCACAAGTACCAAAACCATTTCAACCTGTACTAGGGCTGTAGGCAGGTAATTCTGGGCATCATGTGCCTCTAAAGACTACAAGCTACATGTACAATCTAATTTGCATTCTGACTGTACAGATTATAGAATTTAAACGGATAACTCATGGTTTTTACAACTCAGACAAGATTCCTGTTGATTGGATATTTCATTTCAATAAGTATGAGATTTAGACACACTAATACTCTTTTCACAGTTGTTTTGCTTAACCCCGTACTTTGCTTAGCCCCGTACTATCCTTAACCCCAGACTAACTTTTTTGGCTGTTCTCACTGCAATTCGTTAGCCCCGTACTAGCAGTATAGCGTAAACATTCATTAATTTGCTCTATTGCGTAGTACCGGACTATTTTTCGTTTCTGTTCTCATTCATTTGCTTGGCACCGCAATTGCGGAGTTAGCACCACAATTGCAGGGTTAGCCCTGCTATTTTGCAGGGCCAGCTAACCCCGTACTATAGGTGGGGCTAGCCCACTTTGGTAAATACGTGTCTGAACAGAAAGTGGAATAAGCTTAACCCCGGACTATAGGTGGGGCTAAGACCCCCCTTTAACCCCACCTATAGTCCTGGGTTAAGCAAATTTTTGCCAGTGTGAAAAGAAAGTGGAATAAGCTTAACCCCGGACTATAGGTGGGGTTAAGACCCCCCTTTAGCCCCACCTATAGTACAGGATTAAGCAAAATTTTGCGAGTGTGAAAACAGTATTATACTGTCCTATCATACAGTACTTGGGGGGGGGGGAATAACCTTTCCTGTTTATTGTGAGAGCAAGCTGCAAATACTCTAAGTAAAGAGAAACAATGCCAATGAACTGATAATACAGGAAGATGGGTGTATATATGTACAGGGTACATGTATTTGTCTAGCCTTGGTGAACTTGGTTAAGTAAAGTACGTAGTCAATCCAACCCTCAAAATGAACTGTAGGCAGGCCTACATACATGTAACACCTTTTTATTCCAGGGATCTTTTCAAATTTTTTCAAATCTTTTCAACAACAACCAACAACAAAAAGGCCTAAGGGGTTAAGGGGGACATATTGAGTGCTACAATACAACATTGTATGGACTATATGGAGGCCCTATACTTTGTAAATGTACAGTACATGTACAACATCATCTAAATGAATTCAGATACTATGTACAATGTACAATGTATGCCATTACAATTATTTAAAAAAAATCAGTCCATTACAACCTGTGGCCTACATGAACATGCACATTTAGCTGGACACCTTAATTTTATACGGCCCCCTTACTGTATGTCAAGGTGTGACAGTAAGTGGGTCATTGTGTAATATCTGAGTCTGAGTAAATTAAGCTTCAGTTACATGTAGTATCATGTATTATTCTGCACTGAGAATGGCCAACAACTACATCTAAACTGGCTTCTGATACTCGTGCTTTAGGACCACGATATTATACACTGTTCCTGACCTTAATTTGTCTGATTGACAACATAGAGCACAGGGATTAAAGGGTTTATATTTGGCTATTAAATCTAAACCAGGCTTATCAATGAATCATTCCATGATGTCATCTGTAATGAACAACATCCATCTCAATATAGGTACGAGTACGTAAATGTATGACTGATACTAAGGGCTACAGGTAACAAGTCAGGGCCATTACATGCATGAAAAATCTGAGCATATTGTCATGTTCGGCCTGGATATTATAAATGTACATGAACATGGACATTGTAGGCCCATCCTTGTAAATACATATTCTGTATCTATTCTAATGTTGGACATTTTTTGTTCAAAACTTGATCTTTTAATAAAAGAAGAAAGAAAAATAAAAGAAAGAAAAAAAAAAAAAAAAGAAAGAAAAAAATCAAAAAATAATCACAGGTGAAAAAGATTATTTCTCTCTCTCCATTACCACTACCACCACCACCACCACCACCACCCCCTCTCTCCCTCATAGTATGCTAAATGTACATGTATAACATCTGTGTATATATAATCCATACACACAGTAGAACAAATTATCTTCTCCCACTTGTACGTGTACATGTACACTGTATGTACACAATACACCCACCCCATATAACACACACTCGGTCTCACAGGTACTTCATATTATCCCACTCCACCTCTTTCCCTGTTTTTTAAACTACTTTTGGATACATGTACAAAAGACTCAAACATACATTTGGTGTATGTTTTTCACACTCAAATCTTAAACTAAAATATATAAGCACTCTCTCATTCTCCACTTAACATGTATTAGATTACTCAAAACAAAAATAAATAAATAAAATAAATAAATAATACAATTACATACCGGTACTGGTACTTTCCTCTAGTCCCAAATAAAATGTTCATCACAGTTCTACAAACTACATGTACATGTACATACATGTATACATGTACATGTTTATATATATTCATGGAGTATGATGCCGACCTTAGATTTCCCAATGAGGAGTATACATGTATACATATACAGTGCTACATGTACGAGAATCAATCTGTAGAGAACGACAAGGACCCTAAGCCATTTTTTTAAATAAACTTTGCAGATAATCTTTTGTACATGTATAATCTTTTCTCTCTTTGTTGTTATCAGGATTCCTACACTGTACATATATGACTTATGCCAGACATAAAATTTCCAAAAACTTTGAAACTTTGAAGCTTTCGTGCCATTATAGGTACAAGTTGGTACAACATTATCATTTCTCTACAAAAATACTAAAAATCTTTCCTATAAATTTTTTCTGATAAAATTAATGTCAAAAAATTACTTGGGGTCCTTCTCATGTAGAGCAACATCGCAAAGAGAAACATCAAACATTAGATTTTGTTCTCATCGATGAAACAGATGTTTGTTCAGTTACAATTCTACATGTACTATTTAAATAAAACATACCAACACTTACATGAGTACATTATATTTCATTCCACTTTAATACATGTACGTCTCACCCACAACATCAATTAAATATGTCTACATGTACCTACTACTGCCTCAAAAAATTTCATGATGCCAACTGAAAATAATTGATGATACCAACTCAAAAGTTAATACACGCATTCACTGAGTCATTTCTATCATGGGAGAGAGTACACAATTACATGTGTAACACTCTCTTGTGGATATCTCAAGAGAGCCAAAAGGGCATTAATTCAGTGTCAAATATGATATAACATGAATTAATACACAATTGGGTCCCAGCAGATAATATTCCTTTTTCATAAATTACAGTCTTGCTTCTATCAAGGCACCTTTGGCAAAATAATACAAACTAATCTGGGGAAAACACTTTGGGATTTTTTTAAATAGTACGGGCATGTCCCATATAAAAAGATCCACAATGATACAACCCTGTACAATCACCAACATTATGAATTTAATTCATGCTCTCAATGTAAAAACAAACAACTTTTCTAATTCTGCAAGTATGTGAATATTCACCTTCCTGAAATGATGTAGCCTACATGTATCACAATAAAACAAACTTTCAACTTATTATTTTGGAATGGGACATCTACATGTACAAATTTGATTTTGCTCAGCAATACCTCATTAATATTTGGCTTGACTTCATGCAAGTAAAAAAATGTGATTGATGGTTATTTCATGTAGTATTATTGCGGCTCAGCTACAGCTGGGGTAGTAATATGATACTTTGTAAATAAGCACTGTAGAGTATATTCATATATTACCTGTGAGAAATAAATGGACCTAGTCTATATTATTATTACGATTATTATTCTCTGGAAGAGGAGCAAATCTACCAAGAAGTAGAAGACTGCCATAATGGGCATTTTTAAAAATAAATTACTAGTAGATAATTTTGGAAACAACTTCCTGAGAATCTCAATTTTCCTGTCCAGTTTTTAACTGTACACTCTGTAATATTTACATGTATGTAAATGAAACACATAAGAACAGAAATTCATGGTGGTGCCTTGAAGAATCAGCTACATGTATGACTTCCTTTTATACCCATCTTACCTGTTTCATTCAGTGAGACTTCTGTAATGTTGTTGACTAAATTGATTTTGAACAAAGTAAAGAAATATCAGTTCTGGCAGATGCAAAATTTTCGCAAAAATGATTTCACTTATTAAACCCATCATCCAGTTATGAAAAATCAATGTTAACATGCAAGTCCGAATCGTTTTAATCCGCCAGGACTGTTGAGCCGTATTATTTTCAGATTCAGATTTAGAATCAAACATGATTGACATTTACAGGTATATCATTACAAAAAAAATCAACTGTTTTAACTTTAAGTAGACTCTATTAAACATCAACATTTAAAAACAATCTTGTAGTAACAAAAAAAAGTAAAAACATTAATAGCCATTTCCAGGATATGTGAAACTACCTACATGTATAATTCCGCCATCAACCGTTAAAACGTTTGTCGTCTTTTTAGTCCTGCCACAAAATTTGGCTTGGCTAAGCCTAAGGACTTTTAAAAATTGTATAAAGACTTTGGTGCTACTTTTTATAATATTAACATAGATCTAGATCTAGGCCTAGATTGTAGTTTTAAATGATATGTTATTATTATTAGCCCGCAATTACATTATAACGTCACATTATAACCGCCGACTGTCTGCAAGAAAGCCGTTAGTGCCACTAACAATACACAGCTCTTACAGCCTTCTTTCAGGCAGCTGAAAATATAAAGCTTTTTTTTTTCTCCAAAAATGTCTCAATGAAACGAGAAAAAATGGTCTACATTGTAACTTCTAAGTTACACAACAATTGTTAACCATTTTCACTGATCATAACACCGTGTCATCTCAATTGAACAACCTTTAACTGTTAGTAGGGTGTCTGAACGATTTGTCAATTTTCCCTTTTGGATTGTTTTTCACCATTATGGTTGGATAATTGAAAAAATCATTCACTCAGAATAATACATTTCAAATTTCAAGACCCACCGATGTTTCTATCAAAAGATATAGCCCCTTAACTCAAAGAAATATTCATGGTATTTTTCTCAGAATCGATGAAAAAGACGTACACGCAGAGTTATGTTGTTTTGCTAAATTTAGCATAACAGCTGAATTGCGCAATATGCAAGTGTACGCGTGTTGCAGAACTGCATGCGCAACTTAAAGCGATCGGCAATCCATTGTCTTCAATGGGCATCCACTTCCGGGTTTGTAAACACGCGGTCCGATGTTTATTCATGTGCAGATTTTACGCGCTATCACCATGGATTTGGCCGGCGTGGAGCTCACGCCTCCCTGCTTAGCTGATCCGAAAAATGTGGGGAAGGGTATTTTCAAACTGTAATTGTTTGTGATCCCTGGGGGCTAGCGAAAAAATAAGCGCATAGATATATTCCTTAGGACTGGGACTACTTATCGATCGTCATATCTCAAAAATGGCAAACCTCGGAGTTAGCCAGGGCACAATGTTTAAATCACTGTTTTGACCAAGATATTTTTAGAATTCCGAGATGACGCCCCTTTGGAAATATGGGGATTCTCCAGCTCTTTCATATGACACCTCATTTATTGAGTATCACCTTCAGGATCACAAAGAATAAAGGTTTGAATTTCAAAAAAAAAACTTTGACCAATTTTGCATGATCGCGCAATGCACATAGACTGTGTAGGGATGCGTGCAATCTCTATGACTATGGGAAGAATTTTAGCACACAACATCGGGTGCGCGATCAGACACCCTACTAGGGTGTCTGATCGCGACCGATGTTGTGTGCTAAAATCCTTCCCATAGAGATTGCACGCAGCCCTATGCAGTCTACGACATCGCGCGATCATGCAAAATTGGTCAATGTTTTTATCACCAAATCGAAATTCAAACCTAAATCGCTCGTGATCCTGAAGGTGAAACTCAATAAATGAGGTGTCATATGAAAGAGCAGGTTTTTGTCCATATTCCTCAAAGGGGCTCAATTCGGAATTCTAAAAATATCTTGATCAAAACAGCGATTTGAACATCGTTTCCATCATAGCTCCGATTTTTGCCACTTTCCTGAACCGAGCCCCCCAGGCTTAAGTAGGGCTAGACGTAAGGAAAATATCCCAGCACTTATTTTTTCGCTGGCCCCAAGAGATCACAAGCGATTACAGTTTGAAAATACCCTTCCCCACATTTTTCGGATCAGCTAAGTAGGGAGGCGGGAGCCCGCGCCGGCCGAACCCATGGTGATAGCGCGTAAAATCTGCACATGAATATGCATCGGACCGCGTGTATACAGACCCGAAGTGGGTGCCCATTGAAGACAATGGATTACCGATCGCCTTGAGTTGCGCATCCAGTTTACAACACGCGACGCTTGCACGTGTATGTGTACGCTTGCATATTGCGCAATTCAGTTGTGTTGCTATATTTAGCAAAACAACATAACTCTGCGTGTACGTCTTTTGTCGATTCTGACAAAAAAGAGGATGAATATTGTTGGGAATTGAAGGGGCTGTAACTTTTGATAGAAACATCGGTGAGTCTTGAAATTTGAAATGTATTATTCTGAGTGAATAATTTTTTCAATTATCCAACCATAATGGTGAAAAACAATCCAAAAGGGAAAATTGAAAAATCGTCCAGACACCCTAACCCTACTGTTAGCTACATATAGAATTTGTTTTTACAGCAGCATAAACATCCTATCAACATGTTAAAGACACACTCAGCTCAGTACACAGCTAGCTGCTAGCTGCTGCAGCTCAGCCAGTCATGATCATGGAGGTGTAGGCTGTAAGCCTGTAGCTTTATAGTTACAGCCCACAATACAATTACAAAAGCTACACAGTACACAGTCCATTACTCATTACACCGTACTCACTCTGTGTTTGTGCACTGGAGAAGTGAAGGGAGACAGCTACAATGCAGATTGCAAGGGCGGCGAGAGGCTTCGAATTCAGCATTTTGAAGACGTTAAAAATGTTGTTCTTCACAGAAATTGGGGTCGTAATTCTAATAATTCTTGTGATACCAATATTTACGTTATAATGTAAAAATATGAGGCTAAATGTGACTTTCCAAGGACAATATCGTCAGTCGTTCGCACAGAGTTTGATCTGAATCGCCCAAGTAAATTAGTCTAGGAAGCAGCAATTTGTTTATCTAATGTGATCATAGAGTAAGTATATATCTCTATGAATGTGATATAAACATTAGATAGATCAAGTTGTACACAATCCAGCTCCTTTACTGTGATAGGTTAGAAAATGTACAAATATGAATTATACTCTTCTATAAAATTAAATAATTTATTGATCTGAAGTGAAAGATGCAGTCAAAAACTCAACAAAAAAAATTAAGATAGACTTCGAAGTGAGAATACGCTTTGGCATGATGACGTCATTACAGATATTAAGTGAGCACAGATGGCGCTATTGCAAATATAGATTTGAAGACTTATGCCTGTTTTTATTTTGTTAACAAATAAATTTGATTAATTTTTCATATCTTATCGAACACATTCATTTCCTTGGTCTTATCAGCTTTACGAAGTAGATGTGTTATTACGCTTTATTTCATATTTGTTGTAGTATTTTTGTGAATAAATTATGTACCAGTCTTCTCTTTACAGCAATCGCAAAACAAATTTGCGAGGTGGGGGGGGGGGGATGATATCGTCTCTCTATCCTTGAGACTTTTCTTTATGTGCTCATCCAACATTATTGGCGGGTCTGCGTTTCATATCTATTTGTCTTTTGCAATTGAAGGTAGGCAACATAATTATTGAGAAATTGCCATCCTCCTTTTCGAATATGAGGTTTAAACAAAATTAAAGTTGTCCTAAGACCTCCCTCCCTATAATAACTACGGAATCAACTGTGTGTCTAGCTATTTTTATTCTTTTATTTTTTTTTATATATTTATTCATTCATAGCAACCAAAGGGTTGGATTGATAATATACATACATTTTCAACATGATTATAAACATTATTCAAATTGAGTAAAATGAAATTGGTAAATTATGAATATAAATATATGTAGATCATTAATACAAAGAAAAGACTATATGCCATCATATTCCAAATGCTGATGCCACATGTGTACAGTACTGTACAGTATGTAGTATTAATGTGATTAAATACCATTACCTTCATCACCATCACCACCACCACCACCACCAACAACAACAACAACAACAACATCACCATCATCATAACCACTATCACCGCCATCATACACATTGTGGAGATGAGATGACGTTCAGTGATATATAGAGCAGTGGTCTCGTTTTAAACCGGGAGGTCCCTGGTTGGAAATTAAGTCGATGTGCTAATTTTGTAAGTCATTAATCCTCATTACCCAGTTCCTCGAAGGGGACTATTAAAGCCGTAGGTCGCTTATACTTGCAAGCACATACATGCTTTCTTTACAGTCAGGTAAAACAAAGGTCCATCAAACCATCACCACCTGTGACCACAATTACCCATTCATCAAGCCCCTGTGGCTTTTACGGATGCACCTTTTTCCATCCTATACCTTTTAGTAGATTTAATCATGTCTTCTTTTTCTTTTTTTCTTTTTCAATGTATATATATCTATATTTCAATGAATTTTTCTTTGCCTATGTATTACAACAATGTATAATGTCATCTTTACTGTGATTGGAATCAAATTAAGTTCAATTCAATACAATTCAATTCAAATGACCAATCCTACATGGGCCCCTTTTTCATAAATCTTGTTGTTTACAACAAGGGTCACATTTCTATAACAAATTTGCTCTCAGCCAAAAAAATGCAATGATTTCAGTAGCTTATAATAGTTAATGCAACTTGTTATTGATAACAAGTTTTATGAAACAGTGCCCTGATCGGTTTACTTTTGAGTTCTCATGATCATTAGCAGAATAACTTGCATACAATATAGCCAATATAGGCCCCTATACTAAAGAGGGGAAATGTCCCATCCCTTTTCTGTTTTCCTCCTTCTCATTATAAGATGTTGATATTGTCTCCCAATTTTGGCTGTCAAAATAGTTCCTTGAATAAACATGAACAACATAAATAAAATTATGTTATTGAATCTGTTTATGTAAGTAGGGTTGTTTATTTCTCAGTCTTTACCACATATTACCTTTTATATTTTTGATGAATGGAATCCTGTTCAGTGATTGGTCAACATGGTCAACATTTGTCAACATGGTCAACATGGTCAACATGGTCAACATGGTCAACATTGGTCAACATTTTATTCGGGGCTACGCCCCTCAGAAAATAGTGCTTATTCCTGCCATCTCGATCCACAATTTCAACTAGAGCCTCTCAGTGCATGGTATATTTGATTACTACTATATCGTTTGGCTATTTTAAGCAAACGTATACGGAATTCCAAAAAATTGTTTGGTATATACATGCCACTTTTAAAAATACTGTTAATATTTGTTGTTAAAATACTATGTTTATGTTTATAAATTCCAAAGTGAATTCTTTAATATATACCCAACAAGGGTTTAGAATATTTCTAGCTGATTAGAAAAACGAACTCCTTTACATTGGTGTTTAGTGTATACACTTCCACTATATCTAATTTATCTACAATTTTATGCTGTTTTGTAATATTCTGTACATGTGTTTTTTTCTGTCATTGTTTTATTGACTTTTGATCAACAAAGATTTAAAGAATAAAAATAGTGCATGCCGTGACCTTATGATTACTTTTCCAAATGTCATATATACTCGGCTTCGGCACCTCTACCACAAAATTTATAGAAGATGTAAAAGTAGTCGCATCCGATTGCCCCCCCCCTCTCGACCTTTAAGTTTCTTTCATTCATTTTTTTTTTTTTTTCTCTTTTTCTTTTTTGTTTTTGTTTCTGTCATTTTTCCCTCGCCCTCCACTCTCTCTCTCTCTGTCATTTTATATTATTAGTCTCGCTTCCTTCTCTCTCCCGGGCTCTCTTTCTTCCTCACTCAGTCGATTAACGGGAGGGGAGGGCTATCGATCCCATGCACACATGGGTGTCGATCACGGGGATGGGGATATATCCCCCAAAAAAAAAAAAAAAAAAAATATTTCAGGTGGGGGGATGGCCTGTACAATCATCCCCCAATAATTCACCATCAAAACAAAAAAAATGAAGAGAAAAATTAATGATGAGAGCCCGATGAGAGTAGTTAATGGTTATTACTCGCAAGATGACCATCAATATACACATTTTGCTATCTCATTTTCATAATACATACATATATAAATAGAAAACGAAGTAAATGAGACAACCGTATATGAGACAAGAATAAATTGAATTCTCGCTCATACGGCTTCATCAGGAATTGATCAATTTATTCAATTTATTCAATCAACAGCATCATAGAAATGCAGTGCGCCAAATGCAAAGCCGCAGCGTTAAAAAGCAACGAGCTAAAAAAATGTTAAGCGCAAAAGTGCAAAAAAGAAGAAGAGAGTTGGAGAGAGAGATAATGAGAGACAGAGAGGATAATAACCCAGGTAGCAAGCCCATGTGGGACCCACATGGGTCCCATATTCTCTGAAACATGGGCCCCATATGGAAAACCATCTGGGGCCCTAAGGCATCTGCACCCAAGAAGCATATGGGAGTCTGGGACCCATATGGGTAAACCCATATAAGACAGATGGGACCCAGATGGGACCCATACCAAACTGGGCCCAAATGGGTATGCCCAGCTTAATCCCATCTGTATACCCATATTAGTTAACCCAGATTTTCCCCATGCATGTGTTACCCATATGGGCATATTCATATTCTACCCATATGTGTACGCCCAGCTCATTCCCATCTGGGACCCATAAGGGCTGGCCCAGATAGATCCCATATGGGTTACTAAATATTGGCCCCATATGGGGTTCCATTTAATAGCCCAGATGGCACAAGTGACCCAGATCATCCCCATATGGGCCCCATATGGGCTTGCTACCTGGGAAAAAGGGAAAAGGGGAAGAAACGGGCAGAAGAAAAAGGAAGGGGAAGAGAAAAGGAAGAAAGACAAGAGAAAGAGGGACATATATATTCCAGCATTTCCTTCAGGGAACTGATGTGAATGGGCGATAGAAAAAAGGTTGACTTTAAAGTAACCTACAATGAAATATTGCTCATGTTTATTTCTTACAATGTCAAAATTACTTTACGGGATCCCCCTCCCTAAAAAGCTTAGGCATGGGTGATGGTAGGTATGAGGTTAATGCATGATCAGGAATTAGTTGAGTGGATGGAAAAGAAGTGAGAAATAAGCTGAAAGAAACATGGAAAATTGCCATGGAATGATGGAAGGCAATGTGAGACAGGCCCAACATGTTAAAACAAGTAATACAACAGAATACTCCAGTTCGATATTTTGGAGAAAGATTATTATGTCACAACTTATTTTTGTTTTATTGATAAGCTGATGTAGGCCTATGTATTGTATTCAAACGTAACAAGCATATTATAGTTAAGGTGTTTTTGAAGGTTAGAATGTTATTAAGTTTGAAGTTTTGTTTATAACACCCTTCCAATAATAATGCACCTTCTAAGACTTTTGAGGAAAAAAAAATAGTGCTCTGGTCAGGGCCTTAGGGGAATATTATGCTTATATTTTAGAGCGTATCTGGTATGATAAGTATATCTGGGTGAAGAAGGAGATAATGGAAGTTTGTTGTTTGGTAGTTGGAACGTAAGTTTTATATTATGTTTTTAAGAAACAGACAGTTTGTATGAGATCAGGAGTGGAAATTTTCTGTCATTTTGAGAACCAAATTTTGCATCAGTGATATTCTGTTTCATTGAATTGAGTTTCCCGCAGAGAGGATTCAGTTGGTTTAATTAAAGAAGGAAGAGAGTCAAATGAAGAACCAAAAGCAATATGTTTTTCATTTACTAATGAGAACTATGTTTTTTTAGATCTCCTTACACAGAATATTGGAATGGGTTTTCACGATGAATGTTGTTTGGAGACATCAATATTCATAAAATGTATGTTTCTATCACCAGGAAATAAAGAATTTTCTGTCTACATGAACCTTTCCTGGTTGCTTATTAATGCATTTGCCCACTGGTAACATAATACTTTCACAAGTTGATATCCCTCACCATTGGATTTTTTTGTGGTAATGTCTAAATTTCGTTTAAAAATAGATATCAGTCTGGTAGGCCTACACTGCAGGCAAGAGTCAGGACTAACATTTAGCATGTTATTAATTTTATTACCACTCTTATATTCTCTGAAATGTTATCTTTATTGAGGGTGACTTGAAAAAGTTAATAACTTGGAAGGGAGGGGGTGCAACCTGCAACACGCTTCTACCTCTTGGTTGCTTTGATCCATTGCCGAAAATATTTTGGCACCTATCATCCCCCCAACCACGGATACAAATCGACACCCCTGCATGCACATCTTTTAGGCCGAAGCCACTTTTAAATACAGTTAGTCCCCATAGGTGACATTTTCATTTTCATTTCTCAATGCATCTCCTTTCTTGTCGAACTCGTCAGTCAGTAGGCCTATATCTTGAAATAAGTAATAAGGCCATTGCATAGGCATGAGTTATATTAGGAAAAAGAAAGAAAGACAAAGAAATATTAAGCGATGTATATGAGTTTGATTGGGCAAATAAGAAATAGAAAACTATTTACTGGATAGGACACTATTTTCGTTGCTTTGTTTGTTTCGATGAAAGAGGTAGGCTTCTACCTGTCAGGCTGGCTTTCAAATTACTTGTATTTGGAAAGTACAAAAACATTGGAAGGGTAAAAAAAAAGTGCCCTCTTTCCCCCATTTCTATATAAAGCAATCACTATAACAAAGGGTGTAATATGTTACTCTAACAGCTAGCAGGGGCGTCAATCCTAGGGGGACGGGGGGACACGTCCCCCCCCCACGAATTTTCAGGTGGTGAAATGTCCCCCCCCCCCATGTTTTGTCAGAAAAGAAGTTCTTTAATAATTTAATGTAACGTCAAAGGGAGGGGGAACTGAATTCAAACAAGGATTAAGAGTCGAGAACGGTACAACAAATCGTCTTCTTTCTCTGATAATTTAATGAAATAGGAATAAGAGTCGAGAACAGTACAACGAATCGTCTTCGTTCTCTAATAATTTAATGAAACGTCAAAGCTTTCGCGCTACGCACGAGATGGTGGAAAATGAATTCAGACAAGGATTACTAGGGGTCGAGAACGGTAGAACGAATCATCTTCTTTCTCTAATAATTAAATGAAACGTCACCGTGAGCTTCCGCGCTTCGCGCGGGACGGGGAAACTGAATTCAAACAAAGATTAAGAGTCAAGAACGGTACAACGAATCGTCTTCTTTTTTAATAATTTAATGAAACGTCAAAGCTTCCGCGCTTCGCGCGGGAGAGGGGGAGCTGAATTGAAACAAAGATTGAGAGTCAATAACGGTACAACGAATCGTCTTTTCTTTAAAATAATTTAATGAAACGTCAAAACTTCCGCGCTTCGCGCGGGAGGTCAGGGGAAACTGAATTCATACAAAGATTAAGAGTCGAGAACGGTACAATGAATCGTCTTCGTTCTCTAATAATTTAATGCAACGTCAAAGCTTCCACACTTCGCGCGGGAGGGGGGAAACTGAATACAGACAAGGATTAAGAGTCGAGAACGGTACAACGAATCGTCTTCTTTCTCTATAAATGTACATGTATAATGAAACGTCAAAGATAAAAATAAAAAAAAAAGACAATAAATGAACCGGTCACCAATGAAAGTACATGCCGTGAAACAGAATAACTAGAGAGAGAGAGAGTATGTGTGTAGCAACATAACTTATAACTTTGAAAGTAACTGTAAAGGTGACATGTAATTGTGTCCCCCCATGCTCAAACTCGGATTGACGCCCTTGACAGCTAGTAACACTATTTGGTTGATTGTAACACGATTTCCTTATACCAATTACATAACGTCATTTCTATTTTATCCCCTTTTATCATTTTACATTTAGGGCGGCAGAGGAAACTTGATACAACATTTTATAAGCCTCTCGCTATATTCCCTGGAGGTACGGGTAGCGGAATTTTTGGAAAAATAATTTAGCGTACGGCGAGCATCATTTATGTAGTTTAGCAGCATGAGTACAATATGATATGCACACAACTTACGAAACCAAATTGATTACATCATCACTAGCACTATCTTCGAGATCTATAGAGCGATCTCTGGCCTGGCAGACATGTGTGAATTGAGTTGTCTATGTCTATGTTAGAAGAATTGCTTATTTTGAAGCTTTTCATGTTTTTAAGTGTTTGACCAAGATGTCATACTGTAAATTTCGAGCCTTTCGACTAAATGATATCTCTAAAAGACTGCAATCATGTGCATGGAGAAATTCTTTTGTCGCTGTTCATCCGACGAAACAAATAACCCATCGGACGGCTCTTGTACGCCACGCCAGCGGAGCAGGCGGCAATGCGAGGACCAATCCGCTTTGTCCGGAAAGAACAAAAGCCAACGGTAACCTTATAAAATCTGATGTTTCAAGACGCTTAACTAGAACAGATTTCTGCAATAGACACATAGCAAGTCTCAGTGTTCTTGAGCCACATATAAAACAACAAGGAAATTTTGTGTATCCATCCAGTAAAGGTTTTTCAAGATCGATTTGGAAATGGAATGGCGATAGAGGGAACGGTGGACTGGGAGGAAGATCAGGGAACGGAGACGGAGAGGCATCCAGTGGAGATGGATCCGGAGGAGAGGATGGAAGCCCTTCAAGTGGAGATGGAGCAGGGGATGGAGGGGACTACCCACCTCCACCCATTGTCTCCCTGACTCCCATGACGATCCCTGAAGACTTTTCTCCAGTGCCGCTGATTGCCGTCCCAAGAAATCCAGTCTTTCCTAAATTTATCAAAATAATTGAGGTTGGTACCAAAATTCTGTCCTGAAAGTTGATGCGACATCCTCAAGAAGATGTCTGTTTATAGTGGGTTTTGTTTTCTCTAGAAAGATTTATGTCCAAGATGATTTTTTAATTTTTTAAATTTATAAAAGTATTAAAAAAATTTGCCTTTGGCTTTGTTAATGTTATGATTAATGTTGTTGTCATAGAGTCTAGACATAGGTCTAGTCTGATTACCATGGTTGTAGAAATTTAAATGTAGAATTAATATATCTGGGTGTTGATGCTTGTTGAAATTCAATCTTTAAGAATCAAAGTGTTAAAATAGTGATGTGCTATGACTATTGTTTGCAATATATATATGTGTCTTTTTTTCTTTCTATAAGTCCTATTCCCTTTTTTTGTTTGAAATTTGTTCAAAAATTCTATACAAAAGTATAAGACTCTTATTATTATTATAATTTTTGTCTCATTTTTATTGTTTCTTCAAGGTGACAAACAAACCTCTAATGGAAATCTTGAGGAGAAAGTTGAGATTAGCTCAACCCTATGCAGGAGTTTTTCTGAGAAAAGATGACAAGTGAGTACCTGCAGACTTTGACAAATGAGTTGAGTTAACAAACTCAGAGCAGGAAATATACATTGTATGACACCATCTTTGAAACTTAACACAGTTCTGAATTCATTGTTGTCTTGAGCATTCATTAGACATGGACATATTTATTAGCCATAATGCAAGTCGTTAAATCATTAAAAATAAATTAGTTAATAAGATAAATACTCTTATTACATTAAATGAAATATGAGAATTTAGAAATGTGAAATGTATCTTTCTAATCTCTGCTGGGGCGGTGTGTCGGTAAAGATATGCCATGCAACGGATGATATCTGCATGATCCTTTATTGAAAATATAGGTAAAGATTATTTAGTTTGTTTGAAGCATACTTTTATTGAAACACATTGAAAAAAGACTATTCAGAGTTATTTTTTGTATGGAGAATGCTACCCAATAGATTCCTGGAACCGGGTTTCTGTGTTAAATCTATGAGAATATGAAAAATTCATTAGTCAAAGGGTTAATAAATCTGATCATTTGAACAAGGTTTCTTCATATGAATAACAAGCTCAGCTGGTTCTCAATGAAATGTTCTGTTTCTCGTATAATTCAGAGATGAGATGGAGATCATACCTGATCTGGACTCTGTCTATAGCGTTGGAACGTTTGTGCAGATCCATGAGATGCAGGACCTTGGTGACCGTCTTCGTTTGGTGCTCATGGGTCATCGCAGGTATGTGATTATCTTCCAGCTTAGACTCTGTTTGGACACTTGAGCATAGTATTCACAGAGAATTGGTCAAGGCCTAAACTTGTTTTTTGCCAAAAGCTCAGCTACAGTACTGGGGTCTCATTCAATTGAGAATGCGGGTTAAATCAGCATTTTATGTAGCGTTTTGCTTGGCAAAGTAATATGTCTTAACTCCTATTCAGATAATTTCTGACTATTTTACTTAAGCAAACCAACTTTAAGGTAAAATACTTTGGGATAAGCTATGTTATGTTCGCATGATCAATCTTAACTAATGCACAATTCACGCCTCAAATTAAATACGCCCTGATTTGATTGTGCGCAGCTTACAATGAGTGCATAGGAAAAAACACATATCTGCCAATCAAGGCCTCCAAAATTTTTGGCTTAAGTCAGTTAGGGAGCTGTCCTAAACTTTCGGCTTTGGTAATTACTTAGCCAAAAGCGGCAATTGAATACTGAAGTTGGCTTAGTATTTTTCCTAAGCCAAAATCTGAGTAAAATACTCATATTTCAGAGATAAGTGATGAATTGAATACGGCTCCAGGTTCTTGGTAAATGTAGTCTCCATACTGGTAACTTTCAAGTCCCAATTCCGTGTACTAAGAGCCATACAGGTCTTCTTGATTGATCACAAGTATAATTAAAAGGAAAGATAAATAGGACAACAGAGAAGAAAAAAAGGCATAGATCTATTTTTAAAAACGACAAGATTTACTTTACCAGATGCAGTAGACTTCAGATGCTGTTCTTAGAACTCTTCCAGATATTCAACAATATAACATTGTAATTTTGTATTATTTCAATGAAGAAGAGCTTAATTGCTAGTGGTATTTCAACTTCATGTCCATTTTTCAGTCAGTCTGTAATTATACAAACTTTTTAGTTTGGCCTTGTTTCTCATGAGCTGTACTAGTAATAGAAGAAACTTGTCTATTTCCCCTTATTTTTTACATATGTCTGAATTAGGATAAGGATATCAGGTGTTGCAGAGGATGTACAAGAGGCTGCCCCGGAAGCTGTCCCAGAAGCTGACCCAGAAGCTGTCTCAGAAGCTGACCAAGAAGCTGTCCCAGAAGCTGTTCCTGGAGTAGATGGTGAGACTCAGGTAGACAAGGCCCAATCGTTGGATGAGAATGTTTCCACCGAGGAGGAACAACAATCACAGTCGCACCCTGATCAAGTACTAATGGTGGAGGTAGAGAACGTGAAGCATCAGACATTCAAGACTACAGAGGAAGTGAAGGTAGGAATATTGATGGTGATGTTGTGATATTCCTATTTTTATGACTCTGCGACTTTGATGCCAGAGGCAATCGCTTCCAGGTTATTCAGCCTATCAATAACTTAAGAACCATTGAGAGGATTTTAACCAAACATGACAGAAGTATAAGCTTTAAAAGATGATATTATTTGATTTTAGACGGGAGAGGTCAAAGGCAAAGGTTATAATAATAATTCAAGAAATATTGTTTGGATAACTATGATTGAAATGTCTGTTAAAATCTCACCAATTTTTCAATTGTGTTTCAGGCCCTGACAGCAGAGGTAGTAAAAACAATACGAGACATCATTGCATTGAATCCACTCTACAGGTGAGTGCTCTTTTTTAACTTTCTTTTTAATTCTTACTTCATCTTTTTAAATATAATGCATTGATGAATAATAAGTAATCCACCTGTGAATTATAAAGAGTAACTCTTTTCTCCTTTCTTGTATAACATAGTATATATGAAGTATTGATTAGACCTTGGTCTGAAAGAGAACAGACCAGTCACTCGGAAAGTGAGTGTAACCTTATATAGTCTGTTTGGAGCCAGAAGGACGTTAACTCTGTGTTAAATCATGTGAGTTTAATGCCCTTCTGGATCCAAAGAGAAAATATATCAGTAGGTCCACTTTATGCCCTCTTAGAATTAGTGTTTTATGAAACCAAGCTCACCAGGGTACAGTTTTGTGTTGAAAATATGATACATTTGTTGATCTGAACTAATGTGGAAAAGCTTCAATTACACAACCATAATCAAACACAGATGAAAATGTAATTCCTTGTTAATTTGTTTATTTATTTCAGGGAATCTGTAGCCCAGATGATCCAAGCTGGCCAGAGAGTCATAGATAATCCAGTGTATCTGAGTGACCTAGGTGAGTACAAGTTGATATTGATTATAAGGTTTACGTGGTGTCCCGTGTATGAATGGTTAATTGATAATTATTTCATCCTTCTTGACACAAGATTGTGAAGATTATTTCCCATGGAAGATAGTTTCCTGCACATAGTCTGAAAATATTGTGAAAATAACGAATTGACATGCAAAAGTTAACTCAAGTGTTAATCCATGAAATTTAATTGATCACAAAAATGAGTTAATAGACTAGGTGAAAGATAGTGTTATTTATACATAGCAGTAGTATTTTCATTACTTGCAATTACTCACATAGATGATTTACAAAATCAGAAAATGCTTTTTGCCTTGTTATACCAAAAGTTTAATTATGCATCTACCTACCCTGGTACACAGAGTATCAACATTGTAAACAGCAAACTTTAAAAAACAAAATTATATCATGGATTTCCAAAACTGTTTTGATTGTCATACTTATCAATATTAAAGGTAATGGACAAATTTGAAACTTGTAATTCACTAAACTGATCCTAAATAGCAGCTGCAATTTTCTGTTTATTGTCCAAAAAGAATATGAAAAGGATTTGATCTAGCCCTATTTTCTTCGGTTTTTTCTTTCATTCTAGGAGCTGCGCTGACTGGAGCTGACCCAGAAGAACTACAAGAAGTTCTAGAGGAAACTGATGTGAGTATCAAATACTGTAAACGCTGTTATTTTTGCATGATTAAATTTTCACGCTGAGCAACCCCAAAACAGATTGGCGGGTTCTTAAATTCGCATTGCACGCAATTCAGCCCGATCAAAACACGCATAAGAAGTCATGCTTATATTTTTGCGAGTTCTAATATTCGCGGACACCGACTTTAGTGCGAAATCCGCAAATATTACCACGTTTACAGTACCGTATTTGCCGGCGTAAAGGCCGCAGTATTTTCCCTTCCGAAAATATCAAAAAGTCTGGGTGCGGCCAATCCGCAACAACAGTAAAAAATCGGCTGTTAAAACAGCACATAATTTCGTACATATGGGACTCCCATCGGTACAATGACTAGATCTATGCCAGTACTGGTACAGGACATTTCTAGATTAACTCCACACATCTTACTGACAATTTCATGTTGCATTATTGACATGAAGTCTAAAATAAACTTCATAACTTATTTTCTAACATAATTTACCGGTAGATCTAGATCTAAGTTTGTGCCATTGCATCACTAAAAAGTAAAACTTACTAAAAGAAGGGATCGTTACCAACCAAAAAATTACTTTTTTTTTTACAGGGGCTCTTTTCAGATTTTCCCTTAAAAAAATAGTCCCCCTTAATAATTTTGCGGTGGCTATTTTGGAGCTAAGGGGGGCATTTTTTTTTTAAGGTATTTTTTTTTTAAAACATGAAATTACCCTATTATAACTTCCAAGCAAGGGCAAACATACAAATGTAACATACATAGATTATGTCATGTAGAGTATTGCAGACATTCAGATACCCATACCCACGATTTATTCACTTTGTGTTAAACACGTGGTTTACTGTGTGATTTACATATACATGTAAATAAAACTTGTTAAAAGGAGCGTTTTGTTCAACTGTTCGGTTTTCATATCATAACAAAATATTATCACTGTCTCACAGGCCAGGAATTAATTAATTTATTGGGGGCTACTTTTCCCATTGTCTCAAAAAGTGGGGGCTACTCTTGAAAAAAGGGGGCTACTTTCTTAAAGCCATATTGTAAACTGTAACAATCTGTTGTGTTTTTCCTTAGCCATCATACTGCTAGCGACCAAATTGGTAAGTAATATGTTATTTAGTCTTTATTTTCTGTCCAAAATTTTTATGATTCATGGACAATGCAATCCCATTAAAAAAGAAATGTAATTCCGTTTATTGTGTTATTTATAACTTAAACCATTAAATGTCAGTGAATATTTTTACTGTTGTCCCACATACCGATGTAGATCTATTTGTTATAACGAAACGTGCAAAATCATTGCCGGATTTTTTTTTCCCGTATAGGGTCTAGATTCTAATTCTAAACTAAAGCCAAGGCAAAGGCCAAAGCTAGATCTAGTTTCATTTCGTAGACAGAAATTGATGGCATCGTATATAAATAATATAACTTAATTAAACAGTTGTAAGAAAAAATCTGAGGTATATGACCATCATATATATATTTATTTACGGGTTTTTTATAACAAAATTCAATTTGTGTCTACGAAACTAGCTTTATACCGATTAATACGGGAAGAAATCTGGCATTGATTTTACATGTTTCGTTATAACAAATATATCGGTATGTGGGACAACAGTAAAAATATTCACTAACATTTAATGGTTTTAAGTTATAAATAACACAATTTTAAACGGAATCACATTTAAAAAAATGGGATTGCATTGTCCATGATAACAATTCGGGTCAGAAAACAGACTAAATAAAAATATTACGTACCAATTTGGTCGCTAGCAGTTCAGCACTGATGGACAGTAAATACTTATTTGCTTCATACTACTACTAGCAGCACGTGCGCTGGAGCTGCGCGCGCTTTCTATTTCTGTGTATTGTGGATACAGTAGTGTACTATCGTATGCATAATGTGCAGGAAACTACTATGTACTCCGTATTTCCATCGGAGGCCGGGCCGGGAGCTTAGGGGATACCGCGGTGTATAGATCTACCTACAGTAGGTACGACCACCGATTCGCTGCAATCACAAAACTTGTTTAAATGTTGATGGAAGTTTCTAGTTTTAGAGTTTGTAGTTTGAACGGAGATTTCACTTAGACACATCAATAAATTAATTTATTAATTCCTAGGGAATATCATTTTATGGCGGGGGCGATTTTTCAACATATATGGATTTTTTTCGCCCTCGTCTTGATGTTTACCGTGGCGGTTTTAGAGGTTTAGAGGGCGAATCGCCCGGCCGTCGCCACCGTGTATTTTTTTCGTTGATCGTTACGGAGCTAGCTGCCGCGCAACGCAACTGCGCATCTAGCCAAAGTCGCAATTTCGTATTACACCGCACATCGTGGTAGGGGTATTATACATGTATGTAGGATACCAAATCTACCTGCGATACAGTACTAGCTTAAAATCGATGAAGATTTGCTAAATTATACGATCATTTTTTAGGTAAACTTCCTGTAAATATATAAGAATATTGATGAATTTGGTATCAGTTTGTAAAAAAAAATAGTGATCTACAAGAAAATTACGATTATTTTGTTTGGTCCATTTGGTTTTTTTCCTTTGGTTTTTTTTTTTTTCCTTTGGTTTTTTTTTTTTTTTTTTCCTCTACAAAATGTCAAAGTTGGGGGTGCGGCCTATGCGGCGCTGCGGCCTTATCGCCGGCAAATACGGTATGTAGATCTAGAGTTTCAGTACCTTTGAGGTCAAAGTGTATGAATGACTTTCATAAACGGCTATCCCACTAGGTCATTGAAAACCTAGAAATTTAATCCGATTAGGTGAACTGATCATCTGTTGTTGCTTTTCTCTTTCTTACAGATACCAAAACGTCTTTACCTTGCTCTCAATCTCCTGAAGAAGGAATATGAACTCAGCAAGCTGCAGCAAAGACTTGGCAGAGAGGTACAAACTCAGCTCTTTCATAATGAAAACAGTAATGTGCAACTAGCCAACTACCCCCTCCCTCCCCCCCCTCCCATAATCACAAACATAACAACTACCCCTAGGATACTCCCATCTTATTAGGTCAACTACAACTGGAAAACTATCCACTATGACAATAATTCTTCAAATAACTACACCAATAGGACTGTTATTCCTTGATAACTCTTCTTTGGACACCCCACCACACTGATTTAATTACCATAGAGCTATCAGGTTGTTGTTAGTTAAAGCCCCTCTGTACTAGTTTGGCCAGGAGGGATTAGACTTCCCTGCATGGTCACTGACAGGTGGTTATCTCATCAAATAAGCTCTCAATTAACAAAAGCAAAAGGGGGTCATGGGGGACCAATGGGTACCTCTTAGGCATTGTTTGCTGTAGAGAGGGCGCAAGTAGCTACAAGTAGTGCAGTGGGGCTTTAAATCTTGATAGGCAAAACAGCCTAGCCTACAAATAAATGCAAAAATAAAAATCATTTTATTGGATTAGTCTGAATTGGATAGTAATTTACATGCTGTGGACAAGGTGATATTTACAAGATTTTCCCCTGATGGAAAAACTTTTGTCTGTGATTCTGTGTTTGAACAGGTCGAGGACAAGGTGAAATCGGCCCATAGGAAGTACATGCTACAAGAACAACTGAAGATCATCAAGAAAGAACTCGGTCTGGAGAAAGATGACAAGGATGCCATCGAGGAGAAATTCAGGGAAAGGTTAAAGGTCAGTGCCACACCCCTCCATCTGACATTTGCTCTGGGGTTTATTTCATCCAAGATGTAATAATAGGGTTAGGCTTGTAATTAGGGATTAAGGTGTGATGTCTAGCTAGGTTTAGGGTAAGGATTTGTTATATGGTTAGATCCAAGGGTTGAAGTTCATATATGAAATTGACTGCAGAGCAGTAGTTAGTGGAGCGTGTTTGTCATGCAACCCATTCTTTTTATTGGTTGCAATTGACATGAATTGTGTGTGTTAATGCAGATTTTATTTTTTTTTATTTTACCATAGTTTGCCATGATTTTCAGTGAATATGGAAATAGGTGCATTGAAGGAAGTAATCAATAACTAAAGTGACCATGATATTGATTCATTGCACATTATGTATTTGTTTGAATTGTTTGTATTTGATCTGAATAACTTTGCAAATTTCTAATTGGAGTGTAATTTAAAGGATTTTTTCAGTGCATGGATATTTGTATACATGGTATTAAAATCTTGCCTTTTACATATTGATTGGTTACGTCTCATTTGCATCATGTGCACACAGGACAAGACAGTTCCAAAAGTTGTCATGGATGTGATAGAGGAGGAAATGAATAAGCTCTCTTTCTTGGACAACCATTCTTCAGAATTCAGGTTTGTATGTGTTTATTCATAATATTCAGGTTTGTGTTTGTTTATTTATAAGTGAAATATTTGATCCCATTGGCACCTACGTATTTTGTACTCGTTAGGTATTGATTGATTGATTTTTATTCGACAAGCTTCCAACATATACAATAATAACAGATCAGAAATAAGTCAGCTTGAACAGGATAACCCACGAAAGCTCGAGAGCTTATTTCCAGTGGGGTCCCCTACAGACATGTACCAAATTAATAAGTGAAAATAGTAATATTTACAGACAGATAAGAACCATAAAAAGAATTACTTATTAAAGATAATGATAATAACAACATTAAACTGATGATGGAAATGATAAAGAGTACAAGAAGAAAAAGAAGAAGGAGAAGAAGAAAAAGAGGAGGAGGAAGAAGAGGAAAATAATGATGAATTTGTAGAATTTCTATAACGTACAAAAACATAAGTATATACAAAATGAAAAAGTATGAACCGGCAGAAGAATACAAATTTCAATCATATAACATGTCATTCACTTCTCTTCTCTGACTCTCAAGTATTAGGTATTCCTTTAATTTCCTCTTAAAATGAGCATAGTTTTCTTTACTCATTGGAGGGGACACTAGTGTTTGTAACTGTTCTGTTTTCAAGACTTCCAGATGTATTGAAATAGTTTTCAAGACAGAGTGAATTAGGGAGTCGCCCCCAAAAGATTGTTTGATTATTTTTTTTTTCTTCCAGATCGGATCCTTACCATTTGGTAGAGCTCTTTGTTCCTGTTTTTTAGTAATTGCCTATGACACTATTCTAAGGAAGGTATTGGTTGTATATATTTACTTTGAAAACAACACAATGTTATATATCATGTTCATGATTCTCTCTCTCTCTCTCTCTCTTTCTCTCTGTACAGTGTTACAAGGAATTACTTGGATTGGTTGACCACATTGCCATGGGGAATGTACAGTGAGGAGAATGTGGATCTGAAGAGAGCAAGGGAAGTTCTAGAGGAGGATCATTATGGGATGGATGACGTTAAGAACAGGATACTGGTATGTGACAGGGATGAGGTGGAGGGGGATGGGGAAGGAAGGGAGGGAGAATGGAGGATTATTATGGGATGGATGATATTCAGAACAGGATACTGGTATGTGACATGGATGACGTGGAGAGGGGTGGGGAAGGAGGAGGGGGGAGAATGGAGGATTATTATGGGATTGAAGATGTTCAGAACAGGATACTGGTATGACTATGTGACAGGGATGAGGTGGAGAGGGATGGGGAGGGGGGAGGGGAGAATGGAGGATTATTATGGGATTGAAGATGTTCAGAACAGGATACTTGTATGTTACAGGGATGAGGTGGAGGGGGATGGGGAAGAGAAGGGTAGGAGGGGAAAACGGAAGATTACATGGGATGGATGATGTCATGAATAGGATACCGGTACTGGTAAATGACATGGAGGAGGAATGGGGAGGAAGGAGGGAGGGAGGGAGGAATAATATGAGGGGGTAAAAGAAGGAGGTTGATGATGAAAGGTAACAGCAAGGATAGAAAGACTTGATGGATGAAAAAAAGAGAGACAGACGGACAGGGAGACAAGACGGTCCAACAAACGGACATGCAGTAGAAAGACAAATTAAATAAAAATAAGCAGATAATGATTTGGCTCTAGAAAAGTTACAGAAAAACCTGGAATAAATAATGTCAGGATCTGGAAACTGGTGATTGACATTGCTGTGGTGGAGAATGGTGAGGAAAAAATTGGAAGAAAAGAGAGAGAGATAGAGACAGACAGACCTGATCAAGAGTGAGGATCTTTTTCTTGTTTAAATCATTGATAATTTGTACAATGTTCACTCCTATTCTGCAGGAATTTGTAGCGGTGAGTCAACTGAAGAAGTCCACGCAAGGAAAGATCCTGTGTTTCTATGGACCTCCAGGTGTTGGCAAGACCAGTATAGCCAAGTCCATAGCGAGTGCTCTGAACAGAGAGGTATGATAGGAAGAGAGCTGTAGGGCTTCAACAAGTAATATTACCTGTTCCCTTAGACTACTTGTGACCGATAAGACATCTAAAATGCCCCCATATTAGTGCTTTTTGCTGTTATCGTTATTGTTTTATCTCATGAAATAAATGCATGATAATTGATACACCTTTAATATGAAACTTATTTTTTTAAAGGGAACAAAAATGATGTCGGTGTATGAACACATCTGTAATACATTTTATCTAATGTTACTTTAAATGATGAACAAGTATCTACATCTGTTCACACTTTTCTGAAGCAATTTAATATTTATGATATGAGCATATATAACCTCAAGAAGTGATCTGTAATAAATTTTTGTAAATATTATCTTTTCAGTATTTCAGATTTAGTGTTGGAGGAATGACAGATATTGCTGAAATCAAAGGACATAGGTTAGTAGTATGTTGTTTTCTTGTTGCTTTCCCCACCCCAACCCCAATGAGAGCTGAAGAGAATTAATCCATAGTTGAGGCTAGTATGTGTAGAAAACCTGAATTCAATATTTGTCTCACTTTGAAATCCAAAGTGATATGTTAAACCAACAAACTCCAGATCACAGTAATCAGTTTTGTAAGCCCAACAATACAAACAGCAGTTTTTTGTACTTCTACTACATGCATTCAACTACGGTAGATTTGAGATGCCTTTGAGGAACTTTATCACACTTTAGAATTTTGTAAAGCTTTACAGTGGAACCTCATTATAAAGAGCTCTGATATAACAAGGTATCTGTTATAACAAAGCGATTTTGCTTGACCCAGCTCTTTATCTTTAAACAAAATTTATCCTGAAATAAAAAGATTCGGTGGTCACAAGGACCTCGTTATAATTAGATTTCACTGAATCTCGTACATGTACCTTTAGATCTTAAATTTCTTGCTTTCTGTTTTTGACACACCTAGGCGGACATATGTTGGAGCCATGCCAGGAAAGATCATCCAGTGTCTGAAGAAGGTCAAAACTGAAAACCCACTTATTCTTATTGATGAGGTACGTATACTATCTCGCTTGTTTAATTTTAAGTCCTGGAGGGTGTTTCACAAAGATCTTAAGTTGAACTTAACTCTAAGTTGGACTTAAAAATTATGGAGAGCCATTTGCAGCCTTAAAACAAAATATATTCAAAAGCGAAAATTCAAGTATTTTAGACTTTTTATAAATTCCACATCAAGAACATGATATCTCCTTGATAATTGAAAATATGAATAATTTGAATCAACATTTTATGCCTTTTAAAATAACTTTAAAGAAATATTTTCATAGATGCTAACGGCTTTCCATAATTTTTAAGTCCAACTTAGAGATAAGTTCAACTTAGGATCTTTGTGAAACACCCCCCTGCTTATATGTTATTGGGATATGAAATAAATTGTCCTGAATTGTTGTAAGAGGTGAGATAGATTCCATCATATTCCAAGAAGATATACCCCAAGGTTATTTTTGTTTTGGGGAAATTGACTTGATAGAAAGTATGTAATTGCTGAATTAATTAAGAAATTCTTTCATTCTACCAATGCTAGTATTGTATTTTTTGCCTCTAAGTGCATACGGTTTTCATTTAGCTTTTGAAACGTTGACACCTGCCTTTCCAAACAAGCCCATTATATTTAGGATACTATCAAGTAAAATAATTAGAAAGTACTTCATCGATTTCTCTAAAAATGCAGTTTTATTGCAAGCACTCATTGTTACCTGTGATCTAGAACTCACGTCGAGCAGAAAGTCTGATGATATAATATGATGCTTGTATTTCTTGAAATGGTATTCTTCTTTCTTTCTTTCTCAAGGTTGATAAGATAGGACGTGGTTTCCAAGGCGACCCATCATCAGCTCTCCTAGAGCTTCTAGACCCAGAGCAGAATGCAAACTTCCTAGATCACTACCTTGATGTTCCTGTAGACATGTCAAAGGTATGTACCATTGGCTTGATTAGGATGCTGAGTATTGAGCCTTGTGTTGCCATTTTGATAAAGTATTTGTTAGAAAATGATCAGGCTAGCCTGTTGTAAAGAGTGTGATTTGACTCATGAATCTTTAGTTAATATAAGACTCTTAAAAGGTCATAAGAGGTCTAACAATTTTGCAAAGGAGCTTAAAGGTAATGCAAAGTTTTGGGAAATTTTGAAATTGGATGGATAGTAATTCTTTAAATTTTTGATATATTTGGATGCCCCTGTGGATGTATTATAAGCACTAAAAAAATTAGCCCCTAAAACACTTCTGCTTTTGAGCAAATTGAATAACCAAAATTTACCGGTGCTCCCGGTAAATTTCAAATATTTCAAATAGCGCTTAAGGCCATTCCATGGTAGCTGCAACCATGAAAATCTCAGAATATGCAGTTCTGATATATAATTTCCAAACGGGAATAGCAAATCGTTCGATTGTAGTCAAGAAACATTGTTTTAAAGCTAAAGTAATATCAGTCTTGAGAGGGCGCTATACAACATAAAGAGTTTATTATTTACAATTTCATCACTTTAGACTCGATTTCAACTGTGACAACGATCATTGAATATTGTAAAATCGCATATGCTTCCAATATGTTCATTTGAACCAAATTCATGACCCCATACCAAAACTTTGTAATACCTTTAATATTCAATAAAGTTTATAATTTTTTTCCTTTTTCATTTTCATTCATATTTTTTATTTAGTTAAGAAAAAATAGGTCCCTGTGTATTTTATAAAATTGTTTATTAGTCTGTTTTTAGTACATATGTTTGAGACTACAGTAGCTTTTGTATATTGGTATCAGAATTTGTATGTTCATTGTCTTGGCTAGGTGCTGTTCATTTGCACTGCTAACGTCACAGACACCATACCAGAACCACTACGAGACAGGATGGAGATGATTGATGTCTCTGGATATGTTGCTCAAGAGAAGGTCGCAATTGCTGAGGTAAGAATTGCATTAATTCAATAAATAATCATGGATGTTATATTAATGTATTCAGGTACCATTCAAGCATGCAAAATCAAACATTGTGAGTTAATATGTGGAAGAATACCACTTCATGAGCAATGTATCATGACAAGAATTTTTATGCCTCCGCTACAACGTAGCCGGAGGCATTATGTTTTCTGGTTGTCCGTCCGTCCGTACGTACGTCCCGTTCTCGTGATCGCGTTATCTCAAGAACCAGTTGATGGATTACCGCCAAACTAGGGTCATGTATGTATCTTGCAGAGCTAATGAACTGATTAGATTTTGGGGTCACGAGGTCAAAGGTCAAAGGTCACATGGCTCATTATGTATGCAAAAATAGCTCGTGATCGCGTTATCTCAAGAACCGATTGATGGATTACCGCCAAACTCGGGTCATGTATGTATCTTGCAGAGCTAATGAATTGATTAGATTTTGGGGTCACGAGGTCAAAGGTCAAAGGTCACAGGGCTCATTATGTATGCAAAAATAGCTCGTGATCGCGTTATCTCAAGAACCGATTGATGGATTACCGCCAAACTTGGGTCATGTATGTATCTTGCAGAGCTAATGAACTGATTAGATTTTGGGGTCACGAGGTCAAAGGTCAAAGGTCACAGGGCTCATTATGTATGCAAAAATAGCTCGTGATCGCGTTATCTCAAGAACCGATTGATGGATTACCGCCAAACTTGGGTCATGTATGTATCTTGCAGAGCTAATGAACTGATTAGATTTTGGGGTCACGAGGTCAAAGGTCAAAGGTCACAGGGCTCATTATGTATGCAAAAATAGCTCGTGATCGCGTTATCTCAAGAACCGATTGATGGATTACCGCCAAACTTGGGTCATGTATGTATCTTGCAGAGCAAATGAACTGATTAGATTTTGGGGTCACGAGGTCAAAGGTCAAAGGTCACAGGGCTCATTATGTATGCAAAATAGCTTGTGATCACGTTATCTCAAGAACCGATTGATGGATTACCGCCAAACTTGGGTCATGTATGTATCTTGCAGAGCCAATGAACTGATTAGATTTGGGGTCACGAGGTCAAAGGTCACAGGGCTCATTATGTATCCTAAAATAGCTCGTGATCGCGTTATCATTAGAACCAACAGATGGATTACAATCAAACTTGAATTTTAAAAATTGCTTCCATTTTGGTTTGTAAAATTGCTCTATGGCGGAGGCATCATTTTCGACTGCGCGCAGTTGAAGTTCCATCTAGTTAATTTTTTTTTTTTCTTGCTCATGTTCCATATATGACTGGATAGAGTTCAAGACTTTGGTCTAAATTTGATGCCACATGTATGTGTAGTCCATTATACCCATATCTTTGTGCAATGCTTTTACTGAATACGAGTTTTCAGCAAGATTATGTCAATATTTTTAATTATTTTTGGGTTCGCAAGCGTCATAATACACAATCATTCATATACACTACGTAACTAACAATTAAGTATAAATTTTAGTCATTTTTCTCTGACTTTAAAATTGCATGACCACTACTCAAATCATCGTTATGTGCTCTCATTCAAATTTTGAACGTACTGCTATCGTCTGGACTCTCTCCCTTCACAGAGATACCTTGTTCCCATGGCAAGAGATCACAGTGGTATAGAGGATCAGGTTACCATAGATACCGATGCTATGAATCAGCTCATCAAGGCTTACTGCAGGGAGAGTGGAGTCAGGAACCTACAGAAACATATTGAAAAGGTAATTACATTCACTCATTCATTCATTCATTTATTTTAGTTTATTGAAATACATTTCAGCAAACAGTGTGAAATACAACTTTCATATCTATGCTGTTTACAAATTACATTTAAATAAATTTATTCAGATAGCAGAATTTACAAAGAACACTATTTACAATTGAGAATTGGATAGAATATTTTCTTTAAATAACTGCACTTTAGACGGTAGAAAGTAAAGTAAAATAAACACTAACAAAATTCCACTTTTTGGTATTTATGTAGTCTTTATAACTGTTGCTGTAACCAAATATTCTTGATATAAAAAATATTATTTTCCTGTTAAGAGCAATTATTACAAGAACATGTGTTGTAAAACTTCTAAACTATTAAAGTTTATTTGATTGATGTCAATTCTTACTAGATCTACCGCAAGGCTGCGTACAAGATGGTGCATGATTCTGCAGACTCGATCCATGTAACCCTAGAGAACCTTCATGACTTTGTCGGCAAGCCTCTATTCACCAGTGATAGGATGTATGAGAAGACACCAGTAGGAGTCGTCATGGGTCTTGCCTGGACATCAATGGGTGATAGATTCTTTGTCAATAGTAGTTATACTTATAGAATAAGTTCACACAGCTGTGATAAGAGAATTGTCGTACCCCACAAAACAAAGTTTTGTTATTTCATCACTTTGAATTAAATATTCTCTGTTTGGATGAAACATGCACTACTGTGAAGACCAGGGGGGTGTTTCACAAAGACTAAGATTGACTTTAAGTTGGACTTAAGTATAACAGGCCATTCGTGCCGTTGTTTGCTCTCACCATTATGATCTTTAGATAATATTTTTTCCTTCAATAATGAATTATCAAAAAAATGTAAGTTTTGTAGATTTTTTTACCATGATATGTACGTCCCTTGAGAGACCAATAGCAGTAGATGATGAGAGCAAACAATGGCATGAACGGCCTGCTATACTTAAGTCCAACTTAAAGCATCTTAATCTTTGTGAAACACCCCCCTGATTTGATTATACAATGTCTACAAATAACTTTGAATTGTGCATATGCTATTGGATTATTTTGTTTAATTTATGTATACATTGCAGCCATTAATGGCCCCTAACTGTATTGGCAGTGATTTACATGTCATGCATTCATTTTCAAATGCACCCTTCTTTTTCAGGTGGCTCTACTCTGTACATTGAGACCTGTCTCGCTCGGGGCCCTAATCCCGAATCAAAAGAGGGTGCCGGATCCATGCAGCTTACTGGTAACCTTGGCAAAGTGATGAAGGAGAGTGCCGAGATCGCCTACACATTCGCCAAATCATTCCTTCTGGATCACCCGTCAGAGGAGGGCGGTACACCGCTGCAGTCTTCTCAAGTACATCTCCATGTTCCAGAGGTAATATCCATGTGTGTTTGTTTGTCATGAATCTGCAACTAAATATGTGCACCCAAATTTAGATTTTCCCTATTAATTCTATTAATTTCTGTCAATTTTGTTTGCAATCATTTCAGTATACAGGGAAAATTAGTTATGATTCTTTGACACTATTACATCATAGCTAGAATGTAAGACCACATTCATATATCAATTGACTCTTTTTGTCAGTCTAAACTCAGAAGAAAATGGGTGAAAAATAAGAGAAACTGTTTGCCTACAAGTACCACAGATGTAATCAAAATGCATATTCAATGATACATGCGATATTCCCATCATAAAACAATTTTGATGAACATGATGAACAGTCAATTTTTTAAAGGTCTATTTATCCCTTAGTATCATTGAATGAACTGTGGTCTGGATTACTTTAAATAATCAAGATAGAGTTTAAACTGTTCAAGAGGCATATTTCAGCTATTCCTACAACTTTATCGCTGTTCTCAATAACTTATGTATTGTCAGGGTGCCACTCCAAAGGATGGTCCAAGCGCGGGCTGCACCATAGTATCAGCTCTCCTCTCATTGGCTATGGGTCGACCAATCAGGCAGAACATGGCAATGACCGGGGAGGTCTCTCTCACAGGGAAAGTCTTACCCGTCGGTGGCATCAAGGAAAAGACCATAGCTGTAAGTAATGAATACACTGTTGTCAGAATGGGCTTTGTTTGTATATAGGGTCTCACAAATTGTAGAAGCTGTAATGTTTGTATGGTTAGCTTTCTGTGCTGAGTATTGTTGAAACATATTTTGCTTTATGCCTATTTTACAGACATCCATCAAGAAATATAAAGTGACCATCACAGACATTTGATATTTTGTTATTTGTCTTTTGTTCAGGCCAAGCGAGCTGGGGTGGATTGCATCATCTTGCCGGCTGAAAACAGGAAGGACTTCTCAGATTTACCAAGCTTCATCACCGAAGGCCTGGAGGTTCATTTTGTGGAGCATTACCGTGATGTCTTCAGCATTGTCTTTCCATGAAAAACAGCTCTAAGAATACCTGTAACTTTATATTGATAACAAGTGTTATGAAATGGCCCCGGTTTTGTCAAATAAGAATATGACATGATATGATTCAGGTACACAATTTTGAAGGTCATATATTCCATTGACTTAAAAGTATACAATATACAACACAGCTGTAGAAAAGAATTAATATATGCAGGTCTTTGGCTGTCAGCCTTTGTCAAATTATGACCATTTTGGTGAGATATGTGTTCTTTACATTGATGGACGTTAGGTTCAAAGCCCCTCTAAAGTGTTGGGAGCCCCAAATTGGCTAAAAAATTTGATGGCAAAATTTCACTTAAATTGTGTAATGATGCAAGGATTTAAAAAAAAAAGAATTTGAAGACGAATATTGATGAAAGAATACAAAACTTGGGTTTTGTGTTGTATGCAGAAAACCTATATTTTCTATTCTTTCATCAATATTTGTCTTCAACCCATTAATTCTGAAAATCCTTGCAGAAGTCAGTGTTAAATGACATCCTCTTTCACTTCATTATACAATTGAAGTGAATGTTTGCCATCAAATTTGTTGGGCTCCCAACACTATAGAGAGGCTTTAAGGCAATATTTGTCCAATATGTCTCCCATTACTGAATTTGTTCATAAAGAATGATTGAATATTGGCATTTAGAATGTTAGATAATACCACTTTATATTTAGTATCTTATTTTGATTGATTTGACATACTGCTTGCGATCCTTATTATGTTCTGCATTGATTCACAAGTTTTCTTCAAAATCATATTGTATTTAAAGGTATTACAAAGTTTTGGTATGGGGTCATGAATTTGGTTCAAATGAACATATTGGAAGCGTATGCCATTTTTACAATATTCAATGATCGTTGTCGCGGTTGAAATCAAGTCTAAAGTGATGAAATTGTAAAAAATAAACTCTTTATGTTGTATAGCGCCCTCTCAAGACTGATATTACTTGAGCTTTTAAACAATGTTTTTTTACTACAATAATACTACTATAATACATCCACAGGGGCATCCAAATAGATCAAAAATTTAATGAATTACTATCCATCCAATTTCAGAATTTCCCAAAACTTTGGATTACCTTTAATTTCTTTGCCTCAAAAATTACATTATTATTATTCAGTATATTGAGAAAGAAGTATGATATGGTGTAGTCCAGCTCATAGTGACCCAACCCAGTGCAGTGCATATCACTAATGCACAAGCTTCCAAACAATGAATTATTTGTTTTATAAAACGGGTTGGCAATATGAATCTAAGGTTGAGCAATGAGATACAAACCAGATAAAAATGGCAAAAGTCATACAGTCATGATGGCTGCCAAGAGAAAATAAATGAATAAATAAATATGTAGTCTGGGAAGACACACCCATACAGGTAGCACTCATCAGTATGCATTTAATGCACATTCTTGAATCGTGCCAAATAACAAGGTTGGACCGCTTTATTTTTGTTGCAGTGGGAACCTTGTCACTCTAGTGCTGAGCATGTCTTCCCTTTGACGTAAAGTTTCAGAAAATTGTGGATTGGAATTTTTGATATCTTGACTAAATTGACACAATGTTAGTTGTTTTGTCATAGGTAGACTGGAATAAGTAATTTGTTGTATACTAGTACATGAATGCTGTTGTTCAACGATTGGATATTAGAAGACAATTAAGGGAGCTAAGACAGTTTGGTGAATAATTATGTGAATGACAACTTTTGAAAATAAATCTCTTTAATACACGATACAAATGTCAAGATAAATATAAACTTTGTTATTGATCTGTGATTTGTAATATTTGATTTTGTGGAAGTTTCATCCCCTTTTTGTTGTTGTCTCGTTGACAATTGATTACTATGTTGATGAGAATAGGTATGATTTGGGGGCGTGTTGCAGAGAAGTTTAGAGAGAGAAAGAAAGAGAGAGAGTTAATCTAGGGAATAAGATAAAGAAAGAGAAAGAAAGATAGAGATAAACAGAAAGAGAGAGAGAGAGAGAGAGTAACATCTACAGAAAAAGAAGGAGATAGAGGTAACGAGAGAAATAGAGGGGGGTGACAAGAAAGGGAGAGGGAAAGAGAGATAAGGAGAGCCATTGACAGCTAATGGGAAAGGGAGGTAACAAGGGTCAGTTATCAAGAGAGAGAGTTGCATCTACGGAATAAGAGAGAGAGTTGCATCTACGAAATAAGAGAGAGAGATAGAGGGGGAGGAAAGAGAGAGAGGGGGGTGAGAGATATGGAGAACCATTGACAGCTAATGGGAAAGGGAGGTAACAAGGGTCAGTTATCAAGAGATAGAGAGCTGCATCTACAGAATAAGCGAGAGATAGAGGGGGAGGAAAAGAGAGAGGGGGACATAACATGGAGAGGGAAAGTGAGAGATATGGAGAACCATTGACAGCTAATTGTTTTAGGGAGGTAACAAGGGGCTGTTATCAAGAGAGAGAGAGAGAGATGATGATGTTGAGACAAAGACTGGGAATTATAAAAATGTGGATAAATAGAGAGAGAGAAAGAGCGAAAGATCAAATTTAAAAAATAATATAATTTACATAGTAGGATGTTGTAAGTCTCCCAGTCTGATTTAAAAGGCCCTATTGGCAAAGATGGTAGATGTATCTGACCCCAAGTTGAAGCTGGTTGGGCTTTCTTTAATATCATCTGGAAGGCCTCTCAAATTGATCAAGGAACTATTCCTGAGGTTTCTAAAGCCCGTATCAGCGGTCTTAAAAAATAACAGTTGAAATGTACAAAAGGCACTGCCCGGAGTTGAACCGGGGATCTCCTGTTTACTAGACAGGCGCTTTAACCAACTAAGCCACAGCGCCGCTCACGTTTGCCAGTGTTACATATAAGGTTTTATACTTTTTTTCCGCAGCCTGGGCGTGGACGAAATTTATTTGGTTTGATCTATTATATGTACAGGGAAAGACAATATTACTTTTTGGTATTTTGATTAAAAAATATTATTACTCTCATCATTTAGATTAAAAATATGTCCTATTATATAATATTAACATTAATTAAATTTAGACTAAAATCTTTTCTAATACATACAAAATTAAATTAAAAATTACCCTGAATAAAGTCCTACCTACTCAACAAATAAACTCATTCCAATATTGTAAACAATTGTACATATGGGACTGTACTATATATACTGACCTCGGATCTTTAATATGAACCACCTGTGGTTGGGCAAGAAGAAGGACAAATAATAGGGTAAGAAATAATATGTTTATATTATTATCTGAACAAGTAGGATCATAACCGGTATTAATGCAACCAGGTCTCGATCTCAGCAGGTGAGCTAAAGCAAGCTCAAGGGCACTTCAAGTACAAACCGAGTCAACGTTATATTATAATTAGCGGCTAGGCCCTGTCAAGTCTGCCCAGCTCTCCGGGCCACGTTTCTCCGCGACCCGGTCCAGGCCAGGCCCAGCTGGGTCAGTGATCATAAGTGGAGTTGTCATGTATAAAAATTAATATAAACTCCTGATACTGTGTGATGTCTGTCTATTTCAGTTCTTGACTCACTTGTCACTATTTCTGTAACAATATAGTTTATGGCATGCTACATGTTTTACAGATCCTTCCACTCTTAACTCTTAATAAATATTAAGAAAGGAAGTTGCAATCAGTTGCAAATCTCCCAAGATCAATTTGCAATTGATCGCAACTCAACTTTCTTGCAACGCCCCATTAGTAAGAGAGAGAGAGAGAGAGAGAGTGGAGGAGAATAAAAGCTAGATCTATAGTTAATTTAATTGATAAAACTTTAATCCTAACAAAATCCTTGGAAATTTAGGGGACTAGAGCAGTTAATTTGCAATTAATTGCAAATATCAGTTGCAAATTTTGCAACTTGCAATCAATCGCAACTTTCTTGCAATGCCCCATTACTTAGTCTTACATTTACGTTTATGTTGATACTTAGCAGGGTCGTATGTTTATATCGTATTTCAATCTTTTTTTTTCCTTATTCATTTAAATAATTGCAGTTTTCCTAAAAATTTACTTTTTGTTTAATTTGGTGGAATTGCGACTAAAAGACTTTGTCTTGGCTCCTCTTCTCGCCGATAGTATCAATTTCACGAGATGTCTAACTAGTAAGCTCTTCGTGAAAAGGTCTAGTAAGATCAGAGACATCTCTGTAGTTGGCTGTCTAGTCGTTGGTTTTGAGAAAAGGGCCCCAGAATACCGGTGCAAACAGTAACAAAATAATGACTAATAGAGGGTGCTGACTATGTAGACACTGTAAAACTCAAAGGGTGCGCGGAACTTGAAGTGCAAGCAAAATTCCAACAGTAGATTACAGGCTGGACAAAACTCCTTCCCTGAAGGCTACCAGGCCAGGGTAGGTGCGGTCCGTACTGCACCAGTCTCGTTGTCAAAACTAAAAACTTGATGAGACTACAAAATCGTCCTTTAAAAGTACTTATTTAAAGAAAACAATAAAACAAAGACAATGATACACTAAAAAGCATAATCTTTAACCGAACTTACTCCTGTTATTTCCAAGGTTGCAGATATTTTCATATTGAATAGTAATGATTTTTGCAGCAGCTGACGAATGACGTGCACACAGGGACGGCGCTGAAAATATAGAGAGCATGTATGCCGATTTGATCACTAAATAAATCTCTCATTTTCAACTGGTATGCACTAAAACTATGGAATCCAACTTCAGCGAAAGAACTCATGATTGAGAACAATGCATTTTAAATGGCAATAAAATTAAAAGGCAATGCTATTAACTTACAAATATTTTTTTTAACATGACAATTTTTATTATTACATACTCTAACTAAATGGTGATTCATGGGTAGAAGGAAGATGATTTTTAAGTCAATCTTACTTTGGTTTGAGCCCCATAGCTATGCCCATTTCAAAATGAGATCAAAAATTGTGAAAGATGACTTCATCTTTGCCCTCAGATGAAGTCCTCAACTTATGAATAATATGAATATTTTATGAGCTTCAAACAAGTCTACACAGGCCCTGTCACGTAGTTTGTCTCGCACAAAACCCCTTCTTTCATATCTCTACACACCACATCCAGCTTCTTCACACACTACCCTGTGAGAATCGGAAGAGTTTCAAAAGGATATTAGCATCGATTTTGAGTGAATGCGACTAGATAAAAGTCTACGTTGACCATATAATTGTTAACTTAAAATAGGAGATAAAAAAACATGCAATGGCATATTCATGCATTGCAATCTGTGCAGTACGTTCACGTGTGGGAGAGAGAAATATCGGGCTTGCGTTTTACGCAATTCAATGTTCAATGCTCAATGTTCAATATAACTTAGGGGATCATTCTCTCTTTCTCTGTTTTGATTTTTTGATTTCCTTTTTTTTTCTTCTTCTATTTATGTTTTTATAACTGTTACCCAAGTATGGCACATATTTATACAGTGTAAGTAAAGCTTTAAAATACAACACTCACTTAAATATATGGAAGATGTCTATTGGGAGTTCCTACAGAGGCAATCTTTTGTTTAAACATATTTGTAGCTTACACCCAGTAAATAAAGATCGATTGGTCGATCTGTAATTGAATTGTTTTTCAATTACAGATCGATCAATCGATCTTTATTTACTTTTTACAGATCAATCAATCTTTATTTACTGGGTGTAAGCCACAAATATGTTTACCCCGGTAAACAATTGAAATTTCTCCCAGGAAGCAATACATTTATAAGAGTTATAGTCCTAATGGCGGACTAATGAATATTAATAAGTCAGAATGATTCAGGGGAGCTTGCAGGGTATTTGTTTCTAGTTCATCGTGCATGTGCCATGGACCAGTGATGGCCTGGTGGTAGAGGTGCTGCCCGGCAATCAGTAGATTGCAGGTTCAAATCCCGCTGGTTCCAAGATTTTTTCTGACTTGTTTTTCAATTACAGATCGATCAATCGATTTTCCTGGCAATTTCCTGGTGGGGGTGGGAACCACTAGTATTTTCCATTGGGGGATACTGGGAAATACATACATGTATGTACTAAAATACTACTAATGATATTTTACAATTATACAATAGGAAATAGTGATCATGGCACTGATGGTAATCATGGTAATGGTAACTAATGATGAAGCCATTTTGTTGACGTACAGTGTAGGCAAGGTTAGATTGGAAAACACTCAGTCCCTGGGATAGGATGTTGAGAGGTATTCTGAGTCACCACCTACATGCATACGATGCATGTTAAGAATCTGCTGCACTGTTTGAATAAGAGTAGGGGAGAGGGAAACCCTTTAAATAATAATAACATTTAATGATAATAATTATAATTTGAACAAAGTGAATAATAAATATCTAAATTTAAAGATAATAATAGTATAAAAACTTCATTATGGTAATTACCACAAATATATTGTATCCCTGAGTGTGTTTTGATATGGCGGTATTTATCTCCATACATGGCTCTTTAAATCCACAGAGCTCTTACAGTTAAAAAGATAACAAAAACTTTTAGAAATACCTGTGTAACAGTGTAGGTATGCATCATAATCTTTATCATCTTGATATTTGAATGTAAATGCATCCTCTCTTATTCATTCTCACATGTTTACCAGCTACAGTATGTTTGGGAATATTCTCACTTGGTTGAGCAGCTTGAAATGAATATTGCTACCCACTGGCAGGGCAGGGCAGGGCAGGGCAGGGGGCATATCGACTCTATCGAGCTTGTGCTCCCCCCCCCCCTTTTTTTTAAACCATACTTCATAAAGTACTCAAAGTAACGTACACCCTTTTAGTTTCCAACCTATAAACTGTAAAAAGTACCTGCAAATGTGATTTATATAACTTGTTTTCTTTTCTTTTTTGAGGAAGAGGGGTGGGGGGGGGGGAGTGTGTTGTCAGAAATTTTCATTGGTGTCCCGCCCCCTTTTTTGTTTGTTACAAAGACCTCGTTCTGCGCCTGCCTGAGTAATTATATTCACTTATCAAGTTGGTTCTCATTTGAATTTCATACATGTAGGTCATGGATACCCAAAGCACTCTGAATCTCATAAGGAAATGGTTTGAAAGATTTGGAGGATTTTCATTAAGGCTACATTTCATTTTGATAGGGCCCCAGGAAGATAAAGTGGTGACATTTTCATAGCATGCACTATTTTTTTTGTTAATACAGCAGGGGAGTGTTTCACAAAGACTAAGATCGACTTCAAATTGGACTTAACTATGGCAGGCCATTCATGCCACTGGTTGCTCTCACCATTGGTCTCTCAATTATGATCTTTAGATAATATTTTTTCCTTCAATAATGAACTATCAAAAAAGGGTAAATTCTGTAGATTTGTGACCGCGATTTGTACGTCCCTTGAGAAACCAATGCCAGGAATGGTTAGAGGAACTAGTGGCATGAACGGCCTACCATATTCAAGTCCAACTTAAAGTCGATCTTAGTCTTTGTGAAACACTCCCCAGGACTCTGGTTTTCCTCTTTCTTTGTAAGCATATTTTGGAAAAGGTCCATTTCTTTTTACCAGTTCACCAGTACCTTGTAAAAGTCTGCTTTTGTAGATCCATGTACATACAAATAGGGCATACAAAACATTAAAAATGTACTCAGTAATTTACGTACCAAGGCATTGGGGTGAGTTTCATATTTACAAAAAATTCAAAAATTATGTTTGGCCTAATTCGTATTGTCAGCTACATGTATGGCATTCATGTTGGTCAGGACCTACATGTATAGATTTTATAATGTGACATTGTCACTTTGAACCAAACAAAATCACAGAGCTTCTTAAAGGTACTATGTCCCATTTGCAGGCCAAAAAAATGAAAAGGTTAAATTCCAACGGCATTTGAAAGACAATACTAATTTAGAACTTCCCTAAAAAAAGCGGGGCTTGAAAATGTCTTTAAGTGGGAAAATAACGACTATTAGATGTCGAATCCACTTAGGAGCTATAGAGCCAGTAAGTAATAGTCTGATTTTTCAGACCATTGTACCGAATGGTCGTACGTTTTATGCTACGCAAAGATTCAATCAGTTGTCAGTCAGTCAGTCACTCAATAGTGTCTGACACTGAAGTCTAGCAAGAGAACGGGTTTCCTTGCATAATTTGAATATTAGGACACTGCTAACGTTTAAATTTCACAGATAGGACATACATGACATATTCATAATTCCTGCAAAGTTCTACAGAATTTGATGTTTGCTGCAAAAGGGACATAATGTACATGTAGTATCTTTAAAACTCAGCAAAAAGACAAATCACATGAATGACCTCAAGCTGCAGACCTCTTGCCTGGTGAGCCATACATGTATGTATTTGATTTGACTCCATTTTTGTCCATTAAGTTTGATGGAAAACAAGGTCTCTGCAAAAAGCAAACACTATTTTGACACTGTAAACTATTAAACAGATGAACATGTAACACTTCAATCTCACCAGGGAATTGTTAAAAAAAAAGAAAACAAAAATTGCTGTTGAATAAGAGTTTTAATTTCGTTCCACTTTTCCATTTCCATTTCCATAACCTCCAGGTCTATGCATAGTTTCCACTTTCCCCGTACCTGTCTTGAATAATTAAACCTGCTGGCAACGCTTCTTCAGTAATCCCAAAGGTTCATGAAATATTCATGATTACGAAGAGCAGAGTGCAGGTTGGAGGAAGATATTGCCATGTTAGACATCTATGTCCGCTGTATTCAGTATAAATTCTGTACCATCCACCTCCGAAAACTTGTTGCTAAAAGGTGACACAATTGTGTTATCCTGTAACCTATTATCCTGTACCTTAAAGATACTATGTCCCTTTTGCATCCAACATCAAATTCTGTAGAACTTTGCAGGAATCATGAATATGTCATGTATGTCCTATCTGTGAAATTTAAACATTAGCAGTGTCCTAGTATTCAAATTATGCAAGGAAACCCGTTTACTCTCTAGACTTCCCTGTCAGACACTATTGAGTGACTGACTGACATCTTTTTTTCTTTGGTAATAACATGTACATAAAATGAGATGTACTGTAACAGGTACATGAGCATTTGTCTACATCAATAACCCACTACTTGTAATGGCAAAAATTAAACTGATTGAATCTTTGTGCAGCATGTACGACCATTCGGTACAAGGGTATGAAAATCAGACTATTACTTAGGTGATTGCAATCACTTATGTCGATTTGACAACTAATAATCGTTATTTTCCCACAAAAAGCCATTTTCAAACCCGTCGTTTTGAGGGAAGTTCTAAATAAGTATTAATTGTCTTTCAAATGCCATTGGAATTTAACCTTTTCATTTTTGACCTGCAAATGGGACATAGTACCTTTAACTGTAAGCACTTTTTATCATTTTAACTTAAAACAAGCCCATGAATCTCAATGAAACATTATAGCCTAGTATATGACCATATCAAAGTTTTATCAAAAGAGAGGAAGGATTTTGAGATTGGGAAGGGAATGTGGGCATAAATTTGTGCACATTTTTATAATGTATGCTACATAGATAACATGCTAGATTGGGTTTGTTTGTGGTGCTGCTCTTCCCCCTCCCTCCCCCTCCCTCGTCCTTCTCCCTGCCCCGCCCCAAAGATCCAGCACTGTCTTTCCAGAGTATGGGCCATTGTCTAATATTTGTGTCATAAAATCAGGCCTTGGACAAGAACGCCAAAACAATAAATGATTCTATATATAATGAATTCCACAAAAGCTGCGTTTTTCTGCAACTGGAATTATTTAAGTACATGTATTTCCTCTATACTGTTGTATAGGCCCAACATTATTTCCAGGCCTCGCAGACAGATCAACTACCCTCAAATCAGATGTGAGGCTTTTGACTTGTATGGATAACAACTTAATATCTTAGTTAGATGAATGTCACATCCTGAACAATACACGAATGTATCAGATTTGGGGGAGATTTTGCACTTTGCTGTTGCATTATTTTTCTATGCATTTCTAGACTATTAATTCACCATTATTTACCTCACATATGTGTTCATGTATCCTTAGAAAAGAGTAGAGAATGAAATTCAATTGACTGATGGAGAGTTCACGGAAATCCTCCAAAAGCTTGTGAATATTTGGATGTTTAGATTTTCACCAAAGATATTTTTTTTAATTAAGCAGTAAAAGTACATATACAATGTAGGTATGGATGTTGTTATTTTTGTAGACTTTTCAATTTACACCATTTTTGTCGTTATACATTTCATTTCAGACTAATTCCCATTGCAGACTAAATGTTTTCCTTTTTTAGAAAGTCGCAGATCCACCTTAATACCAAATACCCAAGCCAGGTACGCTTTTATTCCAAAAAGGCGAATAAATTACCATTTTGAGAAAGATTGTCGTAAATCTTGTAGTGTACGTGCTTGACAGAGGAGTTTTTTGACAAAGCTACCCTGGAAAAGCCCCCATGGATTGATTTTCACAGGGGCATTGTGTTTCAGTCTGGCTCTAGTCTGAGGATCAGACCTAGTTTCTCTCTTTTGTTGTGGAATTGAAGTGCTACATGTACATATTCATGAAGGTAAAAGTAGAGGCTTTATGGTTGTGCAGTGAAAAAATTACCTTTTGTGAATGGAAGCTCTTTTTCAGAAATTTTATATGTACATATGTAAAAAATGAGATATCCTCCAGGTCATTTTTTGTTGTAAATTTTCATGTGATATGACATATTGTATGTGGTGGGTCTCTTGTGAGATATGTAATTGGTAATTTCTCCATATGAGGTAGAATGTTGTTAATTGGAAAAAGGAAGCGCACGTTTAGGTATTGACTCAGAATGCTCAAAATACATGTAGACAACATGCATGGAAGAGTAGAGTAGGCTGCGAGACAGGTAATTACTTCTATTTGATATTCATTACATGGGCATTAACATGGTAAGATGGGAGAATCCATCAAGTGACTGGGTAGAAAGATAGTGACTTGGAGATTCTAAGATCACACTCATCGCCCGTGATTGATATTATAATTGTGTTTTTCATTAATGTTCATCATAAATGTCTTCATAATCATCATCATCATCATATTCATAATCATCCACATTTTGTCATAATTAAAATGAACAGGGTTATCATCCTGCAGAAAGGCAAAGGCCTCTGCAGTGGTCATTAAGATGACATCTCACATCTTGGAAGCTCAGAGTTGCAAGATTATCCAAGGAATTTGATCAGAGCTGGCTTTTCTGTTTAATAATAAAATGTTAAATACCTAAATGATGAAAGAATATGAAGGAATTCACCAGTCTAAGACTGCCTGTTAGTGTGGATAACACAATCATGAATGCATGAATGATTTTAGATTAAACGAGTACCGGTATGGTAAAAACCGGTCACTCAAAGATTTTTGCTTTTTGAGGCACTTCTTGATCATTTTGAAGCGCGATTTATTTTAGGGCTTCAATATTACACCATATCACAGACACTGATAACACATAGGGCCATGCATCTCAGATTTAACATTGTTAAACGATGCCTTTAAATTCAAATCCTTCCCTTTAAAGTCTCACATTTAGCAGCGAGCCCATTGTGTTAGCATACAAGACACCTGACCTGGGGGTGTTTCACAAAGACTAAGATCGACTCTATTAAAGTTGGACTTGACTATGGCAGGCCATTCATACCACTGTTTCCTCTCACCATTTACTGGCATTCGTCTCTCAAGGGATGTACAAATCATGGTCACAAATCTACAGAATTTACATTTTTTGATAATTCATTATTGAAGGAAAAGATATTATCTAAAGATCATAATGGTGAGAGGAAACAGTGGCATGGACTTAAAGTCGATCTTAGTCTTTGTGAAACATTCCCCATGTGTCTTCCCTGTGTATACGTACTACATGCAGACAGACTGCAAGTACACCTGGGAACTGCCTGAAGTTCATTAACCATTTAGAATACTAGTAGATGGTTCTTATAGCTCAGATCTTGGTGGCTCTTGCATTCTCATCCCCAGGGATCCTCTCAGGTTGTACTAATATCGTTGAGCCTCAAGAGGGTGCGTTCACATGTCATGACAAACTGCGACCGTGCCTTCTCACTGTGTATGTCTATGACGAGGAGCTGAAACATTACCCATGCACTCTCACATTCTCACCCCCAGGGTCTCTTGCCTCTCAGGTTGTAACACCATGAAGACTCAACAGGGTGCGTTCATATTGCATGACAAATGAGTTTAGTTTTATTTTGACAACTGGGATGGTGTGTTCACATTGAAGGACAAACAGCTCAAATCTCAATACACCCTTTCACGGTCAAGGCCGCCATTTTAATTTGCGAGTAAACATTGCGTCATCAATGTTTTCAGATGCGCATGTATTGTTGCGTCACTGCCTGCGCTGTGCGCTCACATCATACTAAATACTTAATTACTAAGTTACGAGTAAAAAACTTTGTTTACTCTTAATTTAGTGTCAGCGCATGCGCACTCTTGTAACCGTGAAAGGGTGTATTGCTTCGTGGTCAGCTTCAACCCCAGACCCTACACCATACCTACCTCACAAATATAGAACTGATTTGCAGCCCTAATCGTATATATTTTGATAAGCCATGGGCAAATGTCGTCAGTCCAATTGTAGGGTCACCTTCATTGCATGTGAACAGCTTTCTGGTTGCATAGACTTGAAACACCATTCTCACTCATGAAATAGAGGGGATTTTAATATATATTTTTTTTAAATAATAACTAATTTCCTAATTTAGATCTAGTTTTAGATTTGCTCATGAAAGCTCTGGATAACTAACATTTGTTGTGTTTGATACATTTATAAAAAAATCTTACTGAAAAAAATATTACTTCTGATATACATGTACATGTAGCATATATCCAAAAATTACTTTTGCAAACAAATAGAAAAATCAATGCTTTACATCGGAAGACACAACTGTGCCTTCACTATATCGAAGTGTTGTTCTATAGAGTACGGAAATCAGGAAGTGTGATGTCATCCTGGCCAAGTTGTCAAGGTTGCTGGTTTAAAGGGACTTGGTAACATTGTTCAGATGAAAGAAAATGGTGCTAAGGTAGTGACTTCAATGCTAGATGTACAATTAAAGATAATCTGAAAGGTTGATTGAAAACAGACCATTAATTAATGATAAAAATTGGGAAAAACTTATCTGATCGATTCCTTAATTCTCCCAACTATATTATTACAATTGAATTACATTTTAGGTGAATGTAAATCGTCACAAAGCAATGAATTAGCTCTATATACATGTACCATTCAAAACATTTACAATATAAGTGTTGAAAGAATTTTAAAAGCCTGTCTTATGTCTTATATTCATGGAAAAACTGTTGGGAAAATTCAAAAATGGTTGGGAGAATTTACTGTTAGAGGGTGTCGCACAGCGACGTCTTCAAAGAAAACCAAGAATATCTTTGTGGTTTGAGAATTTTTTCAGGATTGTTTGCATGTTAGAGGGTTAGTACAGTAGAAGGAATATAATGAGTAACATTTCATACAAAAATTAGTAAATTACGCAGGTTACTCATCAACCTTCAAAGATGTTACCGAGTCGCTTTAAGCAATTTGAGTGTGGGGATCACACCAGCCCCAAATACTGAATTGCCCTGCTCCAGCCCGTTGCTTGGATGATTTTGCGGTAAACCTCATGTGCAGGCTATGTTGTTTAGAACCAGTAACCTGGACAACGGTGAATATGTCGTTTGCACTTCAGTGCTCTCTGGTCATGTAGAGTAGTTCAGCTGGATTGTAAACTTCCAAGAGCACTTTGATGTAGAGCTTGAAGAAAGAAAAAAAAAACACACACACATTTTGCTAGTAATCAAACAAAAGATCCCACTGGAGTATTTTTTTAAGTAGCTATTTCTGCCATTTCTACAATTTGTAGCCCAATTTATTCTATATTAAAGAAAAGGCTTTTCAGTATTGTAGTAGAATTTGGCTAAATATAACAAGCTGGCTCTATCTCTTCTCCCTTCAATTTGCGATGGAAAGTTGCTCAATCATGTAGAAAATTGCTTGTTTTTAGAACTCAATGGTTTGGAAGAAATCAAAATGGTACAGGCATGGATGATTCTTCTAATCTATGTGAATGGTTAGTCTGTAGATGCAGACTCTATTTTGATACTTATAACTATTTCCTTGAAGCATTGAGCCAAGCCTAATTTGTCAGTCTTAGACTGTGTCAGGAGCAGGTGTACTGTATGTGCATGTACAGTACGATAGAATGTATTCTCCATAGTCTCAAATTTCAGACCCTCTGTTGTACATTATGATTGACAGGGGTCTGTGCCTAAAAACTAGTCAAGTGTAGCAGAGAAAAGAGCCGGCGAAAACCATCAGGAGAAGGGAGTTTGAATAAAGTACAAAGAAAGCAAGAGAAAATGAGCTTACATGTATATGAAAGGTCATTGTATTGATTTGTACAGCTTTTCAAGCTACCCACCTACGACACTCATAGCTCTTGTATCGATGGATAGAGTATTTTCATCTCAGTGTTGTAAATGTTGGGTTTCTCACTTTTACTGCCAAATACATGACAGCTTCCCGTTAAATGAAAATAAATGCATTTTGAATCTTGTGACATGTTTATTTTTAGTTTGTAGGTGGTTTTGATGAGAGAGGAAAATGTTCTTGTTGCTCTAGACCACATCACTCTCCTTTGTCCCTTCTCTTTCTCTCTCTCTCTCTGTCTCCCCATCTCATTTCTCCCACTCTTCACCTCTCTTTCTCTCTCTCTGTCTCCCCACCTCATTTCTCCCACTCTTCACCTCTCTTTCTCTCCTCACCTCTCTCTCCTCACCTCTCTCTCCTTCCTCTATTTTCTATCTCACTTTCTGTCTGGCTCTCCCTCTCCTGTTTTTCTTTTTTTTAACCTTTCTCACTCTAAGTTCTCTTTTTTCTCTCTCTCTCTCTCTCTCTCTCTCTCTTTCTCTTTCTATCTCTCTTCCATTCCCTCTCTCTCCCTTCTGCCATTATTTCGTAAAGTTGTAATATCCAGTTTAAACATTAGTCTAATTTCATCAACTTCACTGTATTTCCAATCATCCAGGTCCAGGTAGGAGCATGAACGACCTCACCTAGATGTCTTCTCTGGGACCATAGACATATAACCCCCATCCCCATGCAACACTATCCAACGCTATCCACCCACCAGCCTGATGTAATCTTCACCAGACCCTATCGGTCTTCTCTGCTCACCCACCAGCTGGTGTAGAGCCAGCCATCCCTCTATTGGACCCCACGAGAAGCCATGTGCTGCTCCTCTGTCTCGCTCTCTCTCTCTCTCCGTCTCTACCTAATCTCCACATCATTGCCTTCTCACATCTCATCATGAGAGCGAGAGGCCTAGCAGGCCTGGGAAGCGCAAGGCGGTGAAAGTATAGGCAGCCGATCGAGAGATATTATCGAGTGCTATAAAAACCACCGTCTGCCTCTCGTTGCATATTTCTTACTCAACACGGTGGTGGATGTAACACATTGGTTCTCTTTCTGTCTCACTTGGGACCTGCCGATATATATGGGCTTTTGGATTTGGTGAAGACGGCAGCGACTATGAAACTGCTGGACTATATATTCCTGGATTACTCAGAATTGCTGTGTTTCGGGTTAGTATTGAACATTCTTACGCATTATTTTCTTGAATAAGTACATTTCATTGCATACCTTTTGTACATATACTGCTGCACAATGTGAAAATTAAAAAACTTCTTGAATCATTTGAAATTATTTGCAGTCTGGTCGGCTCAAGAATTTTCAGTTTTGTACATGTACATACATAGTTATTGGATACCACATGTCTATCGGATATGAAGGTTGATTACCTCAAAATGTTACAACACTTTACAACAAGATCCCTGATAAGATTTTTTTTTTAATTTACAAGGGCAAGATACTGTACATTCAAGTACTTGAGACCAGTCAGATATTAGTTTACATCATAATATCCATGTACCCATCTGAGCAAAAACAGGGCTAAAACATACCCTGTGATTTGCATCCACCCCTCGAAGTTGTCTTGGGGAGATATAACTAACTGTACAAAATGCTTAATACAGATTATTCATCAGGCACCGTATTAATTGAAGACTTTAATGATCTTTGCTGTGTTCTATGTAAATTCTTAGATTTTCTATGACTGAACTTATTTTGATAATGTGTGAGAATGTAGTGAATTGTGTGTTTTACAGGGGTGTACATAAATTTTCTTGACTTCTTCTGGAATAATCTGCCCCTTTAAAGCCATCTTGAGGAGATGTGAACTAACAGTATGAAAAGATGATTAAATTGTCTAGACACTAATTTTATTGATGTCTTTATTCATGCATACCAATGATGTTCACTGCTACTTTGGCCAAACTAAATTTGAAGCTTTGTTATGAACGATCCTACATGTACATGTAATGTATTCTAATAATAATCACGTGTGTGCACAATGCACATATGATTTAGTGACTAAAGTGATATGCACTTGATTTTCAAGATTTTATTCTTGAATACTCTGCCTATTGAAAAGGGAAAGAAAGAAGATATGAACTAACTGTACATAATGCTGAAATGGTGATTATTTTATACCAGACACCAATTCTTATTGATGTCTCTATTCATGCATATTAATGATGTTTACTGGTACTCCTTTCAAACTAAATTTAAAGATTTGTTATGAACAATCTTAACGTATTCTAATCATAATCACGTGTGTGCACATGTGATTTAGTGACTATTGTGACATAAACTTAATTTTTTGATTTTATTCTTGAATAATCTTCCTCTTGAAAAAAGAAAGAGAGACAATATGAAGTAACTGTACATGTACATAATGCTGAAATAGTGATTATTCACCAGACACCATATTTATTGAAGACTTTTTTCATACAGATTAATGATGTTCTTTATGATTAATCTCATTCTGATCTGTTTGAAAACTTATCGAGATATCATGTGATTAGTATTCATTCCATTGATTATATCATCTGTATAGATCCAGAGCAGTGTTGATCTAATGTTTTAGTATACAAGTTAATGCCCTTCTGGCTAAAAAAAAAAGAATCAGTATTCTTGAATGATCTGGCCCCTGGAAGCTGTCTTAATAAGATATGAACTACATGTAATTGTAAAAAATGCTGAAGTAGTGATTATTCACCAGACACCATTTTAATTGATCAATGTCTTGATCATGGATACTAATGATTTTTGCTGCTATTCTGTTCACACTAAATTTTAAACCCTTTCTGTGAGAGAATATAATGTTTGCACAATGAGCATGTAATTTCAGATCACAGTTAGGAGCGGTTCTCAAATAATATATTTTTTTTGGGAAGGATGGGGCTTCAGCCCTCCAAGCCCCCTTTGAACTGCTACTGTTCAAAAGCACTTAATATAATTGCACTGGCGACATCATTCTGGTGACATGAATAATGTTGATTGAATGTACATGTAACATAATCACATTAATATGACATTTTTCTGTGTGCATTAGATGAAATTCAATGACTTGGTAACTTCGATATTGTCTGAAGGCTCTTGATGTATGTGGATGCAGAACATGTACTGTACATCAGGCTTGATAATTACCCGATTTAAATCGGTTTCCCGATTTTTTTTTTTTTTTTTTTTTTTCTCAATTTTTTTTCTTCTTCCCGATTTTAGCCCTTTTCCCGATTTTTCCCTTATTTTCCCTATTTTTCCCTATTTTTCCCCAATTTTCTTACTCAAAAGGGGGGATGTTCTTAGATGCCATCTTTTTTTCCCTGGATCCTTTTTTTTTTTTTTACACAAGACAAGGGGACGGTGATCGGGGGAAGAAAAAAAACCCTTTTTTTTTTTTAGTGCTCACTATCACCCCTGGTACATGTACGTGGTGACTTTTGTGAAGTTATCGATTGTGGTCTTCAGTTTTTAAATGAACAAGCTAAGAGCTTTGGAACAAAAGTAAATGGTAGCAGTGAATGATTTAGCTCTCAATAGCTCCCCTCCCCCCCCCCAAAAAAAAAGCTCTGGTAAACTGGAAAACTGGAAAGGAGCTCTGGAATAAAAACCACATGTAAATTTTTCTCCGAGAACATTGCACTTTTACAACACCGAATTCTAAGAGATCTTTTGTAACAGAAAGTATTTTTAAGCTCTTTTGAAATGCACATACATTGTTGTACAGTGTATATGTGGATCCTTGTTACTTGCTAAATAAGCAAATGACTGAAAGGACTGCTAAATAAGTATTTTAAATGTTTAAAAGGGTCGCTGAATAAAAAACAATTAAATGTTTTTTTTGTTAAACTGTTCTAAAGAGGTGGCGCTTGTTCAGAATCATATCCCTACTTTGACTCTGTAACTTTGGCGTAGAGATACCCTACTAAAACAGACCTAAAAATCAAGTAAATATTCATATTTTCTTCAAATAATGGCCATGATTTAAAAGTCATTATGTTTCTTACCTGTGTCGTGTCAATTTTCTTATCTTTTTGGGAGTATATTTCCAAAAAAATGAAGACTTATAATATACACTTTCTCACGGGATTCACGGCAAACTGCTGCACAATACAATTGCATACCGTACTGACGATGGGTTGCGCGCGCACCCCACCGTCTGTTTTAGTAGCGTATCTCCACACAGAGTTACGGGGTCAAAGTAGGGATATGATTCTGAACAAGCGCCAAAGAGGCGGTAATGCCTGCCTCACTGCACATATCCACTGCTTCAACTAATCTACATGTACCTTTTATTTCCTTTCATACCCTTACCAAGTTTGGTAAATTTTGAAGTATTTTATTTTTATCTTATTTCATTTTCAGGAACATACAGTGTAAAGGAGTAACAATATTAACAAAGAACACAAGAAAATGAATTACAATAATAAATACAATAACAGGAAAAAAGCCATCAACTAATGGCTGAGGATTACCAAAAGATACTGAGTTTCTGTAGGAGGCTCTCCTCATTAGTTGATGGTATTAATACTTAAAGATAAAGATCAGTTCTGGTCATGCGATTGCATTGTGAAAGAAACGTTGTGGAATCGATCAGAAAAGGTTGATCATCTAGCATATAAGTATTGGTGTGTACTGCAAGGTTCTGGAATCATCAAAATGATAAGAAATTTTGCCCAGTCTTGGTAAAGTTACAAACACTGTACACAGAAAGATGAAGGGATTACGCGACATGTGCGTGCACGTGCACGATATCTATTTGGTCCCAATAGATATAATAATTTACTAAATATATCAATTAGTAGGCGGTTTCCCGGCAAAATTTGTATTATCACGTATTGGTCAAAACATATTCTTTCACATGATTGATAATGAGAGCTTCCATTTCATTTTTTGAGAGGGGGGCGTTTCCAAAACTGGTCTTCACCTTTAACTATACACAATATACATAAATGACATAAGATAATTGAATACAAAAAAGATGCAAAAGATGAATCATGAGATCATAAATATAAAATAATCATGTGTTCAGGTTGTAAGAGAGAGGGAAAAAAAAGCACTCTGGGTGTCAATCTTGTTAAAAAGGCGTTATCAATTGGTGACATAGCGCAAAATAACTCATGAAGAGCCTTAAAAATTAGGTTTACATTCGTTTAAAGCAAAGGTCCCTGTCAGACTGGGAAATGTGTTCCCAAAGACGGGCAAAAAATTGCAAAAAATTGATACAGTGTATGTGCCAATGCATGTTTCTTGAGAATGTGACATATGGTATTAAAGCTTACACCTACAATGTAAACAGTATTCAACAAAGGCCCTAATTCAACTAGGGAGATGATTCAACCAGTCCACCTTCCATTCTTGAATTACGAAAAACACACAAAAACACATCAAATTTACAAGCAGTATGAATTATTCTGTTAACCGTTTTGCGACAATCATTCCACATTATGTGGTTTGACAGTATAACTACACTGTACATGTACCTGGGGATGTTTCACAAAGATCCTAAGTCGAACTTAACTCTAAGTTGGACTTAAACATTATGGAGAGCCATTTGTAGCCTAAAAATAAAATATATTCAAAAGCAAAAATTCAAGTATTTTAGACTTTCCATAAATTCCACATCAAGAACATGAAATCTCCTTGATAATCAGGGGTGTCGATTTGTATCCGTGGTTGGGGGGGATGATGGGTGCCAAAAGCACTATTTTGAGCACTATTTTTTTTCAAAAACTATAACCAGTCTTAGAAGGTGCATTATTATTGGAAGGGTGTTATAAACAAAAAGTCCCAAATTTCATTCAATCTTTTTGTTTCTTGTTTTTCTTTTCACTTTCCTTTTAAGCCCTGTCAATAATGTAACATTGATTATTTACTCGATTTTAATTAGTTTTTGAAGAACTCCTAGGTGAAAGAAATCATAACTATTCTTGAATATTATTACTTGTTTTAGAACATGTTGGGCCTGTCTCACATTGCCTTCCATCATTCCATGGCAATTTTCCATGTTTCTTTCAGCTTATTTCTCACTTCTTTTCCATCCACTCAACTAATTCCTGATCATGCATTAACCTCATACCTACCATCACCCATGCCTAAGCTTTTTAGGGAGGGGATCCCGTAAAGTAATTTTGACATTGTAAGAAATAAACATGAGCAATATTTCATCGTAGGTTACTTTAAAGTCAACCTCTTTTTTCATTGCCCATTCACATCAGTTCCCTGAAAGAAATGATGGAATATATATGTCCCTCTTTCTCTTGTCTTTCTTCCTTTTCTCTTCCCCCTTCCTTTTTCTTCTGCCTGTTTCTTCCCCTTTTCCCTTTTTCCCAGGTAGCAAGCCCATATGGGGATGATCTGGGTCACTTGTGCCATCTGGGCTATTAAATGGAACCCATATATGTATCCCATATGGGGCCAATATTTAGTAACCCATATGGGATCTATGCGAGCCAGCCCTTATGGGTTCCAGATGGGAATGAGCTGGGCGTACACATATTGGTAGAATATGAACATGCCCATATGGGTAACACATGGGGAAAATCTGGGTTAACCCACATGGGATATATCTGGGTTAACCAATATGGGTACCAGATGGGATTAAGCTGGGCATACCCATTTGGGCCCAGTTTGGTATGGGTCCCATCTGGGTCCCATCTGTCTTATATGGGTCCCATATGCTTCTTGGGTGCAGATGCCTTAGGGCCCCAGATGGTTTTCCATATGGGGCCCATGTTTCAAAGAATATGGGATCCATGTGGGTCCCACATGGGCTTGCTACCTGGGTTATTATCCTCTCTGTCTCTCATTATCTCTCTCCCACTCTCTACTTCTTTTTTGCACTTTTGCGCTTCGCGCTTAACATTTAGCTCGTTGCTTTTTAACGCTGCGGCTTTGCATTTGGTGCACTGCATTTCTATGATGCTGTTGATTGAATAAATTGAATAAATTAATCAATTCCTGATGAAGCCATATGAGTGAGAATGCAATTTATTCTTGTCTCATATACGGTTGTCTCATTTACTTCGTTTTCTATTTATATATGTATGTATTATGAAAATGAGTTGGCAAAATGTGTATATTGATGGTCATCTTGCGAGTAATAACCATTAACTATCAGGCTCTCATCGTTAATTTTTCTCTTCATTTTTTTTTTTTTTTGATGGTGAATTATTGGGGGGGATGATTGTACAGGCCATCCCCCCCACCTGAAATATTGGGGGGGATATATCCCGTCCATCCCACCCGTGATCGACACCCCCTGTTGATAATAGAAAATATGAATGATTGTATTCAACATTTTATGCCTTTTAAAATAACTTTTACAAAGTATTTTCAAAGATGCTAACGGCTTTCAATAATTTGTCGCCTGGCTGGCAGAAGGGCGTTAGCTCAAATTTCAGTTTTCGAGTCGCTCGCGCGCTAACGCCCTTCTGCCAACCGGGCGACGAATTGTTAAGTGCAACTTACATGTAGGATCTTTGTGAAACACCCCCTGTACATGTAACTTTTGGTTCAGAGCCGAAAAATATGCCAGATGCATGAGTACAAAGAGCAATGATTTCTGCACACACTGCATCCATTTTGTATTCATGACTACAGATAGGCCTATATTGCGATTGATTCCAGGAATTTTCCAAGGAAAATAAGGTTTAAAGATATTATAGAAATCATTGTTTTTCTTTCAAAATTAGCCATACTTTCAACTTTTTGACAACAATCTCAATCATGTATTGTTTTCAGAGAGATTACACCTTATCTTAAAAACGTAGCAATAAAAGAAAAATATTGTTGCCAATTTGAAGAATGATATGAGATCAATTTAGCCCTATAAATAAATCCTGTCCTGAAAGGTTAACTCTATGTACATACATGTACAACTGTACAGTAGTACCCTATATAGGCTGGCTTCGAGGTAAGAATGATTTATGTATTGCCTCCTTCGGTATGTGTTGCTCAATTTAACATACAATCACATTAGTGTACACGGTGTACATGGTGCACATTGTGCTTACAACTGCATACTAGTACATGTAGTAGATGCTAGAAAGACACACATGTACATGTGTAGACTGTACTTGTACATTTCAATCAGAGCACATGACCATATCTCAGCCAATCACTTAAAGGGATAGTTGAGTTCTCGTTTATTAAAGACCGCAAATGCCTTCAAACTTCAAAGTGCACAGTTATTGCTCTTATTCTTATTTATGACATTTCTAGTGCCCTTTTAGAACCTAAAATTGCTATGAAGGTAATTTTAGACCCCAAAATGTGTGAATTTAGATTGAATACAATCATACACTGTACCAATTCAGCTCCACTTAAAAAGAAATATGGTGACCGTTAATTAATTAATTAATTAATAATAACAATACAAGGGCCGGCCGGTTGTGCGTATTATAACCAACATGAACCAATTGGATTACTCCTCCTTTGAAACGCCAAATGAGGAAGAGAGATAGATTATTCAAGAAGGCACACAGCCAGTCTTGCTCCCCAGCTTGGAACGCCTACCGACAATATAGGAACCAAGTTGCCAAGAATGTACACAGAGCACATTGTGAGTACATCAACAACATTATCGGGGCAAGCCTTAAAGACAACATGAAGTCATTCTGGTCTTACATCAAGACATGTCGTTCTGAAAACATTGGTATTCCTACCTTGCGTACTCCATCTAAACTACATGTATGCGCCTCAGCATTAGACAAGGCAGAGACACTGAACGGCTATTTCCAGTCTGTCTTTACTCCTTACCAGCCCCCACCCTCTTGTACAGAAAGGACCGTCTCCTTTCCCAACTATTGGTCACAGTCGAGAAACGCCGCCAACAACTGGACCCTAAAAAAGGCCAGCGGACCAGACAAACTTCCACCCAAGCTCCTAAAGCTGGTAGCTCTTGAGATTGCTTCTCCACTGTCTTTCCTGTTCCAGCAAAGCTACAACAGTGGCATCGTTCCAGCCCAATGGAAGCAAGCACTGGTTACCCCTATACACAAGTCGGGAAAAAGTGTGACCCCTCCAACTACAGACCGATCTCATTTACCTGCGTCTGCTGCAAAGTAATGAAACACATCATCCTGAGTCATGTGTTGAAGCATGTTGCAGTGAATAATATCCTCACTGATGCACAGCATGGCTTCCGACGGGGTTGTCAACAACCACTCAATTGAAAACAGCCGTCCACGATTGGTCCTCCATCCTACAGCAGCGCAGCCAAGTTGATATAATCTTCTTGGACTTCAAGAAGGCATTCGATCGAGTACCACACCTTCTCCTGTCAACCAAACTTCAGTACTACGGAATAAGCAGTGACTCACTCCAGTGGATAATGTCACTCCTCATGGATAGACAACAGGCTGCCATAGTTGATGGATCTAAATCAACATGGAGGGATGTAACATCTGGTGTTCCTCAGGGATCCGTCATTGGCCCCACCCTGTTCCTGTTGTATACCAATGATATCCAAGACATCATCCATTCCACAATGCGTCTCTTTGCAGATGACAGCACCCTCTATCGTGAGATTGGACGCCCTGAGGACCATCAAATCCTAAAGGACAATCTCCATCAGTTGTCCAGGTGGTCTACAAACTGGATGATGGACTTCAATGTGGAAAAGTGCGCTATCCTCACCATCGCACAAAGGGTACTCCCAGCATCCGAGAATACCACCTGTCAAATGGACTGATCCCGAGAGTCAAAGAGTACAAGTACCTTGGAGTAACGGTTTCTGCTGATCTTCGCTCAAACAAGCACTGCCAATCCATCCGGCATAAAGCAAGCCGTACTCTAGGTCTTCTTCGCAGGACTCTCTGCCCCTGTACCAGGAATGTAAAGTCCAGAGCCTATATACACAGCCCTAGTGCGCCCCTAATTGGAGTATGCCTCGGAGGCTTGGAACGCACACAGCGTCACGGTCACAAAAATGCTAGAGCAAGTACAAAGAACAGCGGCTCACTTTGTGTACTGTGACTAAAGATACACCACATCACCCTCAGCTCTTGTGACAGCACTAGGGTGGGACACGCTCCACACATGTCGAATCCTCGACCAATGCACCCTTCTCTACAAGATCCATCACCGTCTTGTCTCCATACCCGAACCAACTATTGTCATCCCTGCTACATACTTCGGAAGACACGACCACAACCTGAAGTATGTAATTCCTATTGCAACTATCGACTCCTTCAAGTTCTCATACTATCCAAGAGCAATAAGGATCAGGAACCATCTACTTACTGTAAATTAACAAGTGCTTTGTCCACACACCATTCCGGCACTTCATTGACACTCCTTGTAGTTACTTGCCTCACCCACCATCCCAGTATAGCTTCCTGAGTAAGCTGCCAAAGGGATTATCCAACCAAGTACCAAGTACGAAAAAGCCAACAAAAAGCCAATACTGGCATTGGCTGGAATAAAACGTATAAGGCGCTATCTTGTTTTCAACGGCTGGTTCAAAATTACCGAATATTTGTGGGGCACCACTAATATTAGAAATGGTTATATTTATGGATAGTTCAGCCGTCTCTGAACCGATTTTGACCAAACAAAGATGATTTTGTCATTGAAATTGTATATTCTTTCAAATTTGACACTCAGTTTTTCATTATCTCACAAAAAAATATTTTGTGTAGCGCCCTCTGCAACAAAACTCAACTATCCCTTTAAATAAAATTTATAAACGTTTATTGCGGAGACACTCTAAAAGGTAAAATTCTTGTAGAAATGTTGTATGTACTTTGATACAAAACATGTATACATTTACAGTAAGGGCCCTTTTTGAGAGGGGGAGAACCTGCTATTTGAATTATCTTAAAAAGTACATGTTTGAATTTTTAAGAGTAGGGTATTACATATGTACATGAGCTGTTTCTTTGTTATTGGTAGGAACTCGATCACAGCTGAAACGATTTTCTATTATTCGTCAACTATACCTCTTAATTGTATTTTGGGATACTCAAATGCCTTTCTGCCTGAGCATTATAAAAATTTGAGGTTCCAGCAGTATGGGTGTTTGGAGATCAAATGGACTTTTGAAGGTGGATCAACAAAATTGACCTTTTCTTTGTCACAAATTTGACATTTTAAGTGGAGACAAACTCAAGAAAGTCACGAAATGGTCATAAAAGCAAATGTATACAATGTTCAAAGTACGTTTACATTGCAGCCTTTGTGCTCATGGCATTTATTCCAAGGCGAAGTATGAATTTCATTGAAAGCTATTTCAAAGAGTTCTTGTGGGTAATGTGAAAGGCTGTATTTTTTACAATGCCATGTCCCTGGTACTCCAGTCTGAGACAACCTTTACCTCGATTTCTGTCTCAATACATGTGATGGTCCCTCTCTTTGTCTCCATTTTTTGTTCCTCTTACATCCTCTTTCTCTCTCTCTCTCTCTCTCTCTTCCTCTTTCTCTATCTTTTAATCTATCTCTTTCTCTCTTCTCTTTTTATTTTTTTTCTTAAAAACTGCATATTTATTTGGATCACATTTTCTACAAGAACTTGGAAGCTTACATTTTATTTTAGTTCTCCACCGTTTTACTATTAATTTCTGTCAGATTGCGACAGTTCACGTACATGTACATGCACATAAAAGAGTCATATAATGAATTGTTTACCTTTGCTATTATCAAAAGAATAAATGATTTTCTATCTGTTTTGATATTACCATAGCATCTCCAATTAATACAAAACGACTCCTGTGTGCTACTATACATACACATCACCTTGCACATCGTTCCACCTGTCATGCTTGAGATATTATAGTCAATATCCAATCTCGGCAAGTGAGCAGAATAATAGGCAAAGAATATACATTGTGTGATGATAATCCAAGAAAGCATGGAATATTAGCTAGGCATCAATGGGACATGCATGCATGGTTGCCCATTCTAATTATCTTTTATTACAAAAAAAGCAATACTGGCATTGTAGAATTGATGTAATGATCATCAATTTGGTCATTAATTTTGTCATTACTTTGGTCATTAATTTTGTCATTAATTTGATTGAAAAATGGCATGGAATGGAAGTTCAAAATGTATAGATTAGGCCAAGGTTTATGACAGGAAAGGTTTCATCTGATAGATCTATAAAGCTCTTTAAAGTTTCCATTTTCATTTCTTTTGTTTTTGTTCTTTGCTTTTTCACTTCTTGAAATGCATATAGTACATCTAGAAATAAAAGAACATCAATAAATTCAGTACATGCATCAAAACAATGTTACAAAAATATGAGGGCATTCAAATATACCAGAAGCAAATGTTTACATGAATGAAAAAATGAAACAAACAAGATCTGTATTAAAAGCTTTCGAAAGTATATTGGTAGAAATAATCTAGTACCTTATAATCAGAATTACTAAACAACCTTTAACAAATGTTGTTGATTGATTAAATTGAATATAGCTGTTGATAGTAAAGCTCACCCCCACCACCCCAAAGAAATTGGTGAAATATGTATTTGTTATTGTACATGTATCATCTTTCACAATAACGATGTTTGATCAGTATGCAATACACAACAGCATAGCATGAACAAGAACATAATCGTACATTAAAGATACTATGTCCCTTTTGCAGCCAACATCAAATTCTGTAGAACTTTGCAGGAATTATGAATATGTCATGTATGTATGGGCAGCCAAAAGGGCCAAAATTAATAAGGGAAAATAAACAAACAATGATAGAAATAAACGTAGATTCAGAAATAGACATGAAGATAATGCAAAAATAAAGACAAACTCACAATTTAAGATCACTACAAAAATAAATCAACTTTCAAAATAAATATAACACAGGAATAAAGACAATTTCAGAATTAAAGATAACTGCAAAAATAAGGACAACCTCCGAATTATAAAGAAAGCCTCGGACATAAATAGATGTCTGCAGAAATAAAGACAACCACAGAATTAAATATAAATGCAAAATTAAAGACAACAGAATTATAAAGAAAGCTTCGAGATATAAAGTTATATCTGCCCAAATAAAGACAACCACAGAATTAAAGATAACTGCAGAAATAAAAACAATCACAAAATTAAAGATATCTGCAGAAATAAAGACAACCACAGAATTAAAGATAACTGCAGAAATAAAAACAATCACAGAATTAAAGATATCTGCAGAAATAAAGACAACCACATAATTAAAGATATCTGCAGAAACAAGGACAACCACAGAATCAAAGTTTAGAAAGATAGATAACGACTTAAAATTAAGTCTACTATAAAAACAATATGCCCGCAGAATTATACTACCAAATACAAATACATGATCAAAATCGCAAACAAATTAACTGACAATAAGAGGACAAGAGAGGGTGCATATGTAGCTATAGCTATACCGGCGTACGTGCGACCGTTCCTAGCCCTAGCTAGCTATGTGTACGTCCTATATTCACCACGAGAGGAACTTACTTGTCTTCAGACTTTACATCCCGGCCATGCCAGCTCAGAGCTCTTACTTAATTATAACATCAGCTAGTATGGCGGATAATAATAGAATTACAGAGGAACTGCAAGAGATTTAATTGGAGCGCTACATGCCGTATTGACCACATTAGAGCCAGTAGGCCTACGTACGCCACAATAACGATTAAGTAATGTTTAATGTCGTCAGATCAGATGCCTGTGGCTCTGTGATGTGAATGTGTGCATGTTTAAAACTCTAGCAGGCTAGGGCCCCATGCAGGCCCGGCCGGCTGCGCTGCCCAGCCCAGCTCAGTCTGTATATACCCTCCGCTACTCACCCTGAATGGAGGACACACTGCACCGACCGAGCGCATGAGCTGGGGTTTCAATTTTAAAGCCCCTCTGTACTCCTTTTGCCAGGAGGGATTAGAGGGATTAGCGTGAATTGCAGCTGTACTCTTCACCATCTTACGTAATAGTGTAAACAAACTCTTACTGGGGCTCTGGCTGAAAGGAAATGAGAAGTAGGAAATATATATTTTGCTTCTTTCAATATATCTTCATGTCCAAAAGTCACTCATAATTTAGATGAAGACCAAAATGAAAGTTCGAACGAAGCAAAATGACCCAGAATTGGCGATATAACAAAAATATTAACTCTGAAAACTATCACTCTTTCTCATTTTTATCACCCTCAAGGTCTCGGCAGGGGGATTACATTGGACAGTGCTAGCGTTTACTTTAGTTTAGGCCGTTCCAAGTATTGTGTCGTGCATTCTTACTACAGGCCAAGCCTTGAAGGGCAACCCAACCCTTCTAATAAGTTCATCAGAGAAACAGAATGGCGAAAGTTTGAAATAAATCGGACCACTATTAAAAAATTATGAGTGTTTGAACTTTGAGATCACTTTAGCAATGTAAATCTCAAATCTGCAATTTTGTAAGTGGATTGTGACGTAGTGACGGATTATTCTCCCGTTTGTCGTGTAGAAAAATATCACTTATTTCTGTTTTTCTCCCAAGCGCCTTCACTCTCGGGGCACTACTCAAAATATAGTATGGAGAGTACATTGGAGAGTACATTATTACAGGTCCTCTAAAAAGAAAAGACTATCCGAGTCATATATTTATTAAAAGATGATATTTTAGTCCTTTTGTGTATGAGAGCAAATGGGAAACTTTCAAATATTCTAAACTTTCTAATTTGTTGTCCGATTTCATTCAAACTTTCATCAGTATGCTTCTTTGATTTTTCTACATTATTCCAGACAAGTTTGCCATTGAAGTGTTGAAAGTCAAATGGGGGTTTCAATTTAAGCCCCTCTGCACTAGTTTGGCCAGTAGGGATTAGAGGGATTAGCGTGGATTGCAGCTGTATACTCTTCATCATCTTACGTAATAGTGTAAACAAACTCTTACTGGGGCTCTGGCTGAAAGGAAATGAGAAGTAGGAAATATATATTTTGCTTCTTTTAATATATCTTCATGTCCAAAAGTCGCTCATCAAAATGAAAGTTCGAACAAAGCAAAATGACCCAGAATTGGCGATATAACCAAAATTTTAACTCTGAAAACTACCACTCTGTCTCCCTTCCTCTATCTCTCTTTCATGCTTATCTCTCTCTCTCTCTCTCCCTCTCTATCACCCCTTCAAGGTCTCAGCGGGGGATTACATTGGACAGTGGTAGTGTTTACTTTAGGCTCGATGCTATCTCAGTTCTAGAAGCGTTGAAAGTCAAATCAGTAGGTCCATGGTCAAATGGGTTTTTTCGTCATGAGAGTGTGTGTGTGTGTGAGTGGGTGAGAAAGAGAGAGAGAGACGGACAGATAGTGACAGATGAGAGATAATAGGGACTTTTCGATTTGCACGTTCACTAGTGGACTGCGACGTATGCGGTAACTATTGGAGCAGTGCGCATGCGCATCGACGAGCTCATCGTTCGTAGCAGAATTCTCGAACGCGTTTGCCCTTGTTTTGCCGTCGTTCGCAAACTGTGACGGTACATGTTCGTAAGCAATCTTTTGTAGGCACCAAACATCACATCGAAGTCACAAAATGGACCCAATTGACCTAATTCTAGAACCGGAGAGTGGTGGAAGCGTGAATTCTCTTAAATTAACACATTTTCGTGTCTGTAATTTCCCTTAAATCAAAATTGTTGCAGAATAATTCATAAAATGAACACATGTTATTTATGCATCGCCAATCTGTTGCAGCATAATTTTCGAGATCAGTCCCATGCACCGAATTTGGTGTGTTGGATCTTTAGCTTTTCGATCGAATTTCGCGCTCACTAAGCAGAATAATTCATAAAATGAACACATTTTATTTATGCATCGCTAATCTGTTGCAGCATAATTTTTAGAACAGTCCATGCACCGAATTTGGTGTTGGATCTTTAGCTATTCGATCGAATTTCGCGCTCACTAAGCAAGCGTCGTAGTTGTGTAAAATCGAAAAGGTAACGAACAACAGTCAACGTGCCTCGTCAACCCTGCTTAAAAATGACCGCATACGTCGCAGTTCGCTTATGAACGTGCAAATCGAAAAGTCCCTATTTGTGAGGGGGAGAATTGACACAGAGAGAGAGTGTGTGTGAGTGGGTGAGAGAGAGAGACGGACAGAGAGTGACAGATGAGAGATAATTGTGAGGGGGGAGAATTGACAGAGAGAGAGAGCAAGAGAGATTGGTGCATTAGAAATCATTAGTGAATATATTTTTTGAAGAATGTAACTTGATTTTATTCTTTTGCCCATAAAATTCTTTAATTGAAATTACTGCCAAATGAGCGCTACATAACGATATGATTTGTTTTTGATAGATCTGAGAACATATAAACTGTATGCAATTTATATCTTCATCTATAAGCCTACACGTACAGGCCAATTCGGTTCCACCGCTCCCAGCCCCCTCCCCAAATGAATAAAAACAGATAGTCAATGAAATATGACTAACAAGGCAATGAGGAGGTCTCCTATCGAATATTAATGGAACTGAAAGTGAATAGCATGAGCCGCCTCATGGTAGATCAATGCTAAGGGATTCATGCTTAAGTTATACAGAATGAGCATCCCAGAGAATTACGTACTGAACTTTTCTATATATTTCTCAAAATGATATTGAAAATTAATCGTACATTTTGCGACCCATAGAATAGCAACAAACTGACTTTGTGGCGGCGCTTTCCAGCAATTAAAAAATATATGAAGGGTTTGGAGGAGTGACAATTCACTTGCCGCGGATGTTGTCGCTCATCTTGGCAAAGACGGTTTTGTGAAACACTTAGCGGACAAGTTGAATAACATCTCGACACTGTCGCTCAACAGTGTCGAGATGTCGTTGATCTTAGATCTAAATAGGAAGATGACAGTTTCGAGAAACGACCCCACAGTGGCTAACTTCACTCACGCGTGCGGTCTCGCACCCCACCGTCGGTACAGTATGCAATTGTTTTGTGCAGCAGTTCGCCGTGAATCCCATGAGAAAGTGTATAGAAAGTCTATTACCGGTATATTTCTTTGTTTTTAGGAAAAATACTCCAAAAAAGATTTAAAAATTGACACGAAACATTTAAATCATGGCCATTATTTGAACAATTGATGAATATTTACTTGATTTAGGCCTATTTGGGTATGTTTTATAGTACTAATAGTAGGGTATCTCTACGCTGGAGTTACGGGGTCAAAGTAGGGATATGATTCTGAATAAGCGCCAAAGAATTTAATATTTAGGTGTCTAGACTAGATTTATAATTTATTGAATAAGATATATCTAGTAATGCAGTAATGGATCATCCTAGATTTTATTTTAATAACAAGTAATTAACTTATTTATTTAACTATTTAAATTATAGCCCCAGCTCACGCGCTCAGTCGGTGCAGTGTGGTTGGATTGCCCTTCAAGGCTTGGCCTGTAGTAAGAATACACGACACAATACTTGGAACGGCCTAAACTAAAGTAAACGCTAGCACTGTCCAATGTAATCCCCCTGCCGAGACCTTGAAGGGGTGATAGAAATGAGAAAGAGTGATAGTTTTCAGAGTTAATAACTTTGTTATATCGCCAATTCTGGGTCATTTTGCTTCGTTCGAACTTTCATTTTGGTCTTCATCTAAATTATGAGTGACTTTTGGACATGAAGATATATTGAAAGAAGCAAAATATATATTTCCTACTTCTCATTTCCTTTCAGCCAGAGCCCCAGTAAGAGTTTGTTTACACTATTACGTAAGATGATGAAGAGTACAGCTGCAATACACGCTAATCCCTCTAATTGTTATTGTGGCGTACGTAGGCCTACTGGCTCTAATGTGGTCAATACGGCATGTAGCGCTCTTGCAGTTCCCTCTGTAATTCTATTATTATCCGCCATACTGATGTTATAATTAAGTAAGAGCTCTGAGCTGGCATGGCCGGGATGTAAAGTCTGAAGACAAGTAAGTTCCCCTCGTGGTGAATATTGGACGTACACATAGCTAGCTAGGGCTAGGAACGGTCGCACGTACGCCGGTATAGCTATAGTTACATATGCACCCTCTCTTGTCCTCTTATTGTCAGTTAATTTGTTTGCGATTTTGATCATGTATTTGTATATTTGGTAGTATAATTTTGCGGGCATATTGTTTTTATAGTAGACTTAATTTTAAGTCGTTATCTATCTTTCTAAACTTTGATTTTGTGGTTGTCCTTGTTTCTGCAGATATCTTTAATTCTCTGGTTGTCTTTATTTCTGCAGATATCTTTAATTCTGTGATTGTTTTTATTTCTGCAGTTATCTTTAATTCTGTGGTTGTCTTTATTTCTGCAGATATCTTTAATTCTGTGATTGTTTTTATTTCTGCAGTTATCTTTAATTCTGTGGCTGTCTTTATTTGGGCAGATATAACTTTATATCTCCGAAGCTTTCTTTATAATTCTGTTGTCTTTAATTTTGCATTTATATTTAATTCTGTGGTTGTCTTTATTTCTGCAGACATCTATTTATGTCCGAGGCTTTCTTTATAATTCGGAGGTTGTCCTTATTTTTGCAGTTATCTTTAATTCTGAAATTGTCTTTATTCCTGAGTTATATTTATTTTGAAAGTTGATTTATTTTTGTAGTGATCTTAAATTGTGAGGTTGTCTTTATTTTTGCATTATCTTCATGTCTATTTCTGAATCTACGTTTATTTCTATTCTTGTTTGTTTATTTTCCCTTATTAATTTTGACCCTTTTGGCCGCCCATATGTATGTCCTATCTGTGAAATTTAAACGTTAGCAGTGTCCTAATATTCAAATTATGCAAGGAAACCCGTTTACTTGTCAGACTTCACTGTCAGACACTATTGAGTGACTGACTGGCTTTTTCATCTTTGGTAATAACATACATAAAATGAGCTGTAAAGGGTACATGAGAATTTGTCTACATCAATAACCCACTTCTTGTAATGGCCAAAATTAAACTGATTGAATCTTTGCGCAGCATAAAACGTACGACCATTCGGTACAATGGTCTGAAAAATCAGACTATTACTTACTGGCTCTATAGCTCCTAAGTCGATTCGACAACTAATAGTCATTATTTTCCCACTTAAAGACATTTTCAAGCCCCCCTTTTTTTAGGGAGGTTCTAAATTAGTATTGTCTTTCAAATGCCATTGGAATTTAACCATTTCATTTTTTTGGCCTGCAAATGGGACATAGTACCTTTAATAGGTGATGATACAGAAGGGCTACAGCTAAAGCATAGCGTGAACAAATCTTGCTTTTCAGCAAATCCATACATTGTATGTGAAACAAGAATAAAAATAATTTAATGCAAATTATAGAGAATGAGAATTATACCTTTCACTGATTTTGCTTGCATTTTCTTGCAATATGTGGAGTAAAGTTGAAATGTTCACTGCATCTTGTGTATTAGCAATCTAAAGTTGATCAGTATTTGCAAACTACTTTGAAAAGAAAGTTTAAAGTTTAAGGTTTTTGTTTGTATGCTCATTATCTTATGTACGTTATAGTACGTTAGACCAGGGAAAAGCAAATATATCAATTTTACATACAATGCAAAATAGAATAGTAAGGTTCATGTCCTTACAGAAAGAAATTTTGTTTTCACGACAAGGTAAGCTACGTACTAGGGAATAATTTCTGCAAGTTCAGCAGGAAAAGAAATTCAATTCATGTTAATTTAAGCTTTATTCATACTTGCCCATTTCATTCTTTTTTTATTGTTTTTATGAGCTCAATAAAAAGATATTTAGAACAGACTTCAAATGGAAAGCACTGACACATCTCTATTTTGGAGAAATATTTTGTGTGTGCTTGATATTACTATATTTCTTGGTTAGCCTGCGCTCCATAAGACTTCATATAATTTAGCTTAATTTCATTTTAACCTTTGCATTATATATTTCAAGAAAAAACCCAAATCATTCTCTGAAATATTAAAAGCTTCTCTTCTCCTTACCCGCATATTTGTTTTGTGTAAGAATATTTTATTAATAGAAAGCTTTGAAATAACTTGTTTGCAGTAGTCTATCAAATCAGGTTTTGTCAATTTACAATTTTAATTTGAACAGTGCTAGCACCCTTTTTTCAAATTATTTATTGTACAGACCAAAAATTAAAAACAAATACAAGAAACCCATGATTTTGCCAGGAATCCACTCTGATCCAATACCAGTTAAAATTCTAGCAAGGAAAAGAAAATTAAAAGGAACTAAAGGTGAAAATTGTGAAATGCATACCGGTATTTCATCACTTTTTCTTTGATCGATAAACATTTGATGTGGGTCTTGGTAAACACAATCTTTATCTTGTTTGTTTCCCCTATTGTCAGAGCTACTTCTTGTTGACTTTTCATCCTTCGAAACTATTTGCTTAGACCCTGATCTACAAATTTATCTCCTATGCCATTCTCTCACGAAAGGACATTGTATTCAGAGTTCTCCAGAATCATTTGTATGTTGTACTCTGTTGAGTCTACAGTGTGCTAAAGAATCTCTCAAGCTGTTTTTTATCGATGACTGATATTTTAGTAACAGTCAGGTTTTCATAAAAGTAAACCGTGGATGTTGACCAAGTAATTGTTACTGAAGTCCTCATTTTGTGTTGAACATTCACATTGGTTGTGTTTTTTTCAATGGGAACCATGGCTAAGTTGTTCAGTAAGTACCTGTATACTATGATCAGTGCAAATGTGTTGATGTGACTTACGTGTGATTGTATTCAGTATTTCTATTTGCAATAGGAAGAGCTGAAATTCTATTGATATTCATCTCTATTGGACCCCTATGAAAAACAGCTATGCTGACTAGGGTGTTCCGCCCATATGAGGAAATAAATGTATTTTGAAAATCTATCTGCTTCATGGCAAAGAATTTAGTCTGTTTCCTCATTTGTCTACTACATTGCAAACTCGAGCCGTGAATTCATATGTGATTGACACAACAATTCTACATGACTTCAGGAAGATGAGAACAAATTTTTGTCACATCTTCCTGATGACTTGTATATATGTCTTTTTCGTATATGTTAGGGGCGAATATTTTCAGGCGCGGGGCCAGTGTACAATTAAAACCCCGAAAAGTCGTAAAAGCTTTTGAATTCGTAACGGCTATCGAGGCCCTGTTCGGAGAGAGGAGCAAAATTCGTCCAAAATGCACCTTCGCGTATCTCCCTTATTTTACCACCAAAGATCGTGAATTTTTTAGAGCACCAACATAATGATAATATTATTATTCAAATAAATTTTCATTCAAAACTGTTTGGTATTATTAAAGATATAGGTACTTTTCAGTTTCAGAGGTCTGTGAAAAGAGGCTTCGTTTTTTTCCAGACATAACCGAGCGACAATATGAATATGCAAACAATTAACATTTTACTAGACTTTCAACTCCAGTCTCACTCTCAGCGAAGTTTCGTGTTTGAGCAGTTAGTAGTTTTGTGTAAAAATGCTTTCAAAACTAGGGGAAGATTCATGAAAAGACTGGAAACTACAACTATATCGGAGGTGTACGCATGCGCTGTTTGCTTCACCGCGCTCACAGGCCATGCATGCATACTATACCATATATGGAAAATGCGTCATCGATCAGCTGTATTTACGCTGTGGCTAAGGCAGGGCTACTGAGTCTATAGTAAAGTCGATTGAGCTGAGTTACAATTACAGCAAAGAACTCCACCATATTTTCACAGCTTGTACAGATACTTATTTATTTGTAAGTCATTGTTTTGCTAAATTTCGAGTTTTTCGACCACACATCATAGCATGTTTTACTCGCATCATTACAAAGACCAAACCGTCGATGCTTCGATCATGAGATTCATACAAACACACCCGAGTCCAGAGCACACAGTGCAGTCCTGCACGTATCTACGGTACGTGTGACTACAATTCACCAGCACGAACCCTTATAGATGGGACTAGTCCTATGCTTCCGCGAACGTTTTGCCCTGGGTTCGTTGATGACATTGCCTTCGATTTTTTCCAGACATAACCGAGTGACGTAAAATCATGAAACGATATTCGGAGGAGAGCTTTAATATACTTCGATTTATCAGCTCCAACAGTCTCGATCTTGAGCAATGATGGAAAATATGAAAAATACTGCAATATTTTCAGTGAAAAAAACACAAAAAATGGCGCTACGTTTCGCACAGTTTTCCCTTTTAAAAATAGGATTTTTACAACTAACTGCAATATTTATGAGTTAGAAAAACTCTTCTTCTTCAATTTGACGCTTTAATCATTTCATTTGGTGGTTTCTAAAGCGAGATATTACAGTTTAGCTGAGACTCTTTTGTAGCGGTTAAGCGTAAACAAGTTGTTTACTTTATGCAAATTAGGCTTCAAGGATGAAAGCTTTCGCACCGTTAATTATACACTGGCCCCGTGCATTCTGTATGACTGAGGTTCCGTACGACTGAGGCATAATAAGATGTAATAAAGTGAACAAGGTCTTACTGATGAAACCATTCAGGGCAGCATGTGCCCCCCTCAGGAGTTGGTTTTTTTAAAATTGATGCATAATGGCTCGATTTGGTGCATACTTTTTGCCAAATTCAACTAACAAAAGTTCAACTAACAAGAACAAGCTCAAATCAAATGTGGGCTGGCTTACCTTTAGTGATGGGAAATGCTAATTACAGCATCACTCTCCCCTGCCCTCCCTTACGTCATACATATTTACATTTTATAGTTCTCTCCCCCTTCCTTTTCTTTTCTTCTCCTTTTCCTTTCCTTTTCCTTCTCCTTTTCCTCTTGCTCCTTCTCTTCCTCTTCCTTTTTTGAAAATGATAGGGGGCAGCTGCCCCCTGTGGCGCCGCCCCTGATCACCACTGGTGCAAACATTCAGCTGAGAATCAAAGGATTCCCAGGTTATGTTTACATAGTTTTTTCATTTTTTCTCCACCAGGTGATGAAACCTTATCTCCAGCATTCTTCAAGATTTGTGTGAGCCAATGTCCCGCCCAATGTGCCACATAAGCAAGAAACAGAGGCAAGGCCTGATGGCACTATCGGTAGTGGCTCTTATCTTTGCCATCCTAGCATGGTACTATGTCACGCAGCACGGTCGCATGGCCATGCAACATGTGGGACCGATCAAGTTCTACCCGGAGACCCATGAACTGTACATCGTCAATAAGACCCATGATGTGGTCTTCAAGGCGTGGTTAGGCAACCCCTTGCCCCACCCCATCTACCCTCTGGACTGCACCCGTCAGTTCCAGACATCGAACTCCCTCTGCATCAACTGGGTAGACATGGAGACAACGAGCAAGGTGGACAAGGAGTATGCTAGGATGGAGGTCACCGTCAAGCCACCGGAGGACAATCTGCACTGCATTACCGTCGAATGGACGTCCTTTATGCTTGATTTTGCACCCATGGATTGCATCTCTTTAACAGACGCCCACTGGTTTGGTGGTGCAAGCCTGTACCGCCAGCTGTGGCCCTTGGATGATACCTCCATCCCCATGCAACCATACCTAATGAGGGACATCCTAGTGAAGTCAGATAGGCACGACGCTTGGGGCTCTGTTCTTGAAAACTATTGGTTGTCTTCCAAAGGAGTGGCGGTACTTGTAGACAAGGATGTTCCGCTCCATGTAAGTTTCAATCAGGACTTCTCCCAGACATTGTGTTTGAAGTCGGAGTACCTCAACTCTCCTTACCAGAATCAACAAGTCAAGTATCCTCATCTGAAATATACTGTGTGTTACAGTGAAGACATCAAGTCAGTCCACCAACAGGTATACAACAGGTGGTTCCCGAAACCTCAAGGCATTCCTGATGAGCGGATGATTAAGTCCCCTATATGGTCAACATGGGCGCTACAAGACTTTTGTCAATGAAACACAGGTTTTAGATTTTGCAGAAGAAATCCTCCAACACAATCTGTCCAACAGCCAGATTGAAATAGATGATAAGTACACCACATCCTATGGTGCCTATGATTTCAACCAGACAAAGTTCCCTGATGCTGCAGGGATGATCAGAAAGCTGAAAAAGAAAGGATTCCGGGTAACGTCTTGGTTTCACCCTTTTACAAACCTAGAGTCTCCAAATTTTAGAGAAGGTATCAATCATGGATACTGGGTGAGAGATGTAAGTAATTCTGTCCCTGCTCTTGTAAAGTGGTGGCAAGGAGAAGGTGCACTCTTGGATGTCACAGACAACAGATCAAGGCAGTGGTACCTCAACAATCTTCAGTCCATGCGCTCAGACTACGGTCTAGACTCCTTCAAGTTCGATGCAGGTGAAGCAGATTTTTTTCCAGTCCATTACAACGTGACATCCCAGGAGTTTTGGAATCCCAATGAATACTGTACCCAGTATGCTCAACTTGTGTCAGAGCTTGGCAGTATGATCGAGGTGAGATGTGGACACCAAAACCAGAACCTGCCCATCTTTGTCCGCATGTTTGACAAGGAGTCCTCATGGAGCAATGACAACGGCCTGAAGACGATGATCCCTTCTGCTCTAACCCAAGGCATTCTGGGGTATCCCTTCATCTTGCCTGACATGATCGGTGGAAATGCGTATGGAGGAGATGGTGTCTTTGACAGCACCAACCTGAAGGACCTACCCGAGAGGGAGCTCTTCATACGATGGATGGAATTGACGGCCTATCTTCCAGCCATGCAGTTCTCCATTGCCCCCTGGCAGTACAGTGATGCAGCTGCTGAGGATGGGGTCTCCATCGTGGATCTTTCCAGGGAGATGATCCGCATCCATGAAGAGGAAGTGACGCCACTTATTGTCAGATATGCTCAGGAGGCACTATCTGAAGGTAGGCTTTACTTTATGTATGGCTTGACACAAACGGGCGTCTGGTACACATGGGACTGCCATATTTACTCTCTGGACCCCAAAAAAAAAAAAATAAATAAATAAATAAATAAAAAAATAAATAAATAAATAATAAAATAAAATAAAATATTAATAATAATAATAATAATAATGATAATAATAATAATAATGATAATAATTAATAATAATGATAATAACAATAATAATAGTAATAATAATAATGATAACAATATTTAAATATATAAATAAGTTAAAATCAAAATTGAATTTGAGGATCCATGCATGCAGGCCATACAAACTGAACTCCAGACCCCCAGTGAAAAAGGTTATTGTTTACCTGTACAGTAGCTCTGCTTGTATGGAAATGATTGTACAGGTGTACATGTATTTTGTGATGGTTTTTCTCATAAACCATGTCAGTTACTTATTATATTTTATCAAATGGAAATTAACTAGTCAAAGGTAAAATTAAAATCAATGGAGCTTTTCCTTTTTCTATAGAAAAAGTAAGATTTCTTGGGTGAATATCTACAATGTATGTTTTTCCTCTGTTTTCTTTTAGAGTTACAGCACTGTCTGCTCTAATACGTTTTTAAACCGAAATAAAGCTGTACATTTTTTTCTTGGGTTCTTGTTGTATCCCACTCTTTATCTCACTGTTTTCCTTCCCTACATCATATGCCTCCTTGTTTCCTTTTAACCATATATCCTTCCCTCTTGAATGTATTCATATCCAAATAACCTTGGGAGTGATACACTTAAAGGTAATGTTTAATGGTGCATATCGCCATAATATTAAAGATGTTGGAGTAGGCGTTGCCAGTGAAAGGATGTCGCAGTTCTCAAAGGAGCTGAAAAGAATTCATTGCTTTTACCGTTCCAATAATTTTCAGCACTGTTAGTTGCTGCCTGAATTTCCCTATTGTTTTCGTATACTCATATCTTACAATACAGCAACACCTTGCTCAAAAGAGACTTGATACAAACAGGAATAACAACATAATGTATGAGCCTAATAGAAAGACTTTGAGGTTATACCAAAAGTATTGGTAAAAGTTTAGGGGTAGAGTGGTAGTTCTCTCAATGTTCTTTGGATATGAATAGAAAACAAACTTGAATAGAATAAAGCTATTCTTAAGAGCTGAGAGGTAAACTGATGAATACTGTTCTTTGACTCTAGGTTACCCAATCATCAGGCCTCTCTGGTGGCTGGACCCTAAGCACGAAGATGCACTCACCTGCGACTCCGAGTTCCTGATCGGGGATGCTGTCCTGGTGGCCCCCATCCTGAAACCCCACTCACGGTCGCGAGACATCTTCCTACCCAAGGGTCGCTGGAAGGACACCCTCCGTGGGGACAGGATCATCGAGGGGCCACATTGGCTTCGGGATTACCCCATCCAGCTTGATGAAATTGCCACATTTTACCACGTGGAGGATGTGTGAAAAGAGTGTGTGAAGATTGATGGAGGTGAGGAGGCGACGCTAGTGTGTTAAGATTCTTGATTTCCCTTGGGGTTGAAATGAAGAATACAAGGTTAATTATGGAGAAGGCAATAGCCATGGCTTGATGCAGCCACCCTGAAATTGCATGATGATTTAAGGAATGAACTTGGAGTCTGTTGGTTGCCTTCCTAACCCTCCCGCTCCAGAACGTTTGCCTTCTGTACTAATGGTTGTACTAAAAGCTAATGGCTTTTAGACTTGTGGCAACAGAAGGATTAGGAATGGTCATCAACCTATCAGCACCAGCATGAGATACACTCTAGATGTTGCTAATTTAAACAAGGCTCCATTCTTACTTTTATGGGGGAGGGTTGTTACAGAGTCATCAGAGGGTGATATGTTATGGGTCTGTGATCATTTGACCCCTGTCAACATTTAGACAATTATTGAAAATATGGGATTTCTGTTGGGGGATGGACTCCTATTAGTGTCAAGCTCATCTAGCCACTTAGGAAAAACTGATGTCATTTTCTCTGACAGAGTTGGTGAGCAAGCCTTTTGGTAGGTGCAGAGGATTATAGTCCAAAGATTAGAGTGGGACCCTTCTATAATATTTTAGATTCTAGCATGATTGATAAGTTGGAGATGGATATTGGCAACCAGTCCAAAATGTATAACATAGACAAAAAGTTCATGAAATGATGTGACTTAATTTGCATGCTGAACATCGGTTTATAGCTTTGATGTTGTCCTAGCTGTCTAAAGACAAACAATCAGTGATGCTAGTTTCTAAGCTTGATTTTAGGCCCTGTTACATCTCTGTTTCAGGCATTTTCAGGATTTATATTAGTGCTAAATAGTGCTATAACATAACTAGGACTCTTTTCAGGTCTATTGAGTGAAAACATGGCATGTTTTAAAATGACGCATGATGGTGCTCTCCCAGTGTAACAATTGCCCTTACGGAAGTTATCACTAATAATTGTTTTAACAACTTTGATAAATACATCACAGACATCTTGAGGGATAGCACTGAAAGTGTCACAAACTTGGATTTCATTGCTGTCCTGGGCCCTGTCTTACAAAGAGTTGATATCAATCTCAACCTATTTGTGTACATAAGAGATAGGAGACTGCAATCTTGCGATTAATTAGAAGACTTGCGATTGATTTGGTTCAATCGCAACTCTTTGTAAGACAGGGCCCTGAAATCAGTTTGTATAATCTGTTGGAATATGTGGAAAGTTGGGTTCATATTAAACCTTTCATGCGATTGGTGCAATTGATCTGGCTGGATCAGATACTTTCATCGTCAGATACATGGAAGTTGATGGCATTCTTAAAAGCCAAAGAAGTAACGATTATGGTCATTTATAGCTAATGAATGTGTGTATAGTTTCAATATTTGTTTGATATCTGTATGTCTCCCCCATCATGTTTCGCTTGTGGTCTTATATCTGCCCCGGCGACAATTGCTCCAGTCTTAATTTCATCACAGATAAAGGGTTAGGTTTAGGTTTAGAGTTGCAATTAGGTTGTATGTTAGGTTGAGGGTGAGGTTTAGGTATTTTGGCTAATGTAGGAAGTCATGCAGCAGTTGTTGCAGGAACATGTGTTGCACAACCGTTTCACTGCAAGATTTTGAGGAGCTGGCATGCAGCACTTTGTCTTTGGCAAAAATAAGTTGGACATGTGTTGACCTTAGAGTATTCATCTACGGAATGCATGTTTCATATGAAAAGTCAATTTGTCAGGGGCTGATTGTAACACGTGTTGAATTTTCTCATAGGCGTATGTTTAGTAATTTACTTCTAAATTACTTTGCAGCAAAAATTAATTATTCACCCATCTGACAGAGTAAAAGGCGTAGAAATCTGCCACGTATAGCTTGTAGTGTGTGTTAAAATTCTGTATCTAGTAACTCACAGATCAAAGAGTAGACATTGAGGCCTTAGGTACACATACCTGTATTTTGTTAACCCCTACTTGAAATTATTCACACAAAATAATTGTTGCAGCATTTTCGCAGGTGAATTTCTGTATGTGTGGAGAAGGCTTTAGGACTTTCATGTAGGACACAGACACTTATACAGTCAAACTCGCTTTAGCCACCACCTGTTTATAAAGACCACCTGTCTATAAAGACCACATTTTTTGTTTCCCTTGTATATGGTTTCTCCTTGGAACTTGTACCAAAGGAACCTGTACATAAAGACCACCTGCAGATAAAGACCACTTTTTATGTTTCCCTTGAGTGCATGGTCTCTATAGACAGGTTTCACTGTACATGTATATGCACAGAGTAGGTGATGGTCCTATTGTTTATTTTTAGACACTGACTTGTAGGGAGTATTATTATTATGACTGTTGTGCAAAAGGATCA